>CAIGRF010225393.1:27545-43657 GCA_903798235.1 Fraxinus ornus | reverse complement strand
TTTTTTTTCTTTTGGTTTTCATTTTCATCTTTTTTTGTGAGTCAATCTTTAGTCTCTAGTGGAAATAGTTCATGCTAAATATCAATCAATAATGTGCGACCATCAATTATCCTTTGTTGGGTAGTGTTAGTCATTTATTGGTTGTCTTCAACTTCTAACGAAGTCTTGCTTTTTTATTATTTTTGCTCCGTATTCTTGTCACTTCGTTTTTTTGTCTTGAACATTAGAGGGTTGTCATCAGAGTATAGTTCGATATTTCTTATGATGATCTATGATTTGATGTGATAGAAGATATGTACTTAGCCCTCGTTTGGTCCCCATTATAATTTTGATGGGGGGCAAACATGAGCTTAGAGTCACAGGCGGAGGAACAAGACTTTAGCCTAGGCATGCCCCAAGCCCACTTAGTTTTTAGAGTAATGCTATTTATTATCATGATGATAGAACATTGGTGATGTATCAACCTATTATCCCTCCCATTTCTTTCTCTTTCTCTCATAAAAATTGAACTGCCCAATCACATTATTCTACATAGACGATTACACCACCGATATTTCTATCATCATAATGATAATTAATGATGCTGCCAAAATTCGTACCTAAATAATCTCGAACTTAAGGACAAGGAATGAGCACAAAGTGAACCCCCCTTGATGACCGCAAATAGGTGGAGTTGAATCTCTGGTTCCTAAAACAAAGATGTCGAGGTGGTGACAAGATCGATCGATAATCTGGTATCGATGGATGAGAATGCCACCAAGAAGGAAGGAAGGGAAGCCATCCATCTCTTGATTTTTTATTCGATACTTAAGTTAGAGTGATAATTCATGCATATGGCTATGAACCGAGAAAATTATGTAAAATTGTACCTGAATGATGAACATTAATTCTGTATTTATAG
This sequence comes from Fraxinus ornus, assembly GCA_903798235.1. Taxonomy (NCBI): domain Eukaryota; kingdom Viridiplantae; phylum Streptophyta; class Magnoliopsida; order Lamiales; family Oleaceae; genus Fraxinus; species Fraxinus ornus. Next base: position 42,756 of record CAIGRF010225393.1, on the reverse strand, counting down.
AAGTTGGTGGTTGGATCCTTTAAGAATTAAACCACTTGGAATCCCTATCATTATCACATAAAGAAATTAAGTTTTACTAAAGCTATCTCTTGGAGTTTGACTTGGATTGTAAGATGTTGGATATTTGGATAAGGATAAATGTAGAGAATTTGAGTTATGGGAGGACTAAAACTTCTAAAAGGCACAAGATAAGGGCATGAAGAGTTGTATCACCAATATTAGGCCTGATCCTACCAAGACCCGACCGGGAGGGAGAGGCCCGACCACTATTATGCAGAATTGGGGGTACGACTATTTGGGGACAATAGCTCAGGCTTTATGAGGCTCGGGATCAGGCCACATCTTCTGTTCACATCACAAACCCCCGTACATCCAAATCACAGCTTGTGAATGAGTAATCGTGCTTGTAAGACGAGGTGCAAAAAGTTTTAAGCAGCTCGAACTTGAGCACGGCCTTTGATCATAGTGTACAGGTGGGTGAGTGACACGTGGATGCCACGTGTAAGGTTGAGTACAGGTTGTTGGATGGATGCCACATGGTTTGAGGCCAAGGGCCAGGATTTGATGACCTTTGGCCTTCCCTATAGGCCTATAAATATCTTATTTTCACCTTCATTTTTCACTTTTTACCTCTCAAATCTCTCTAGAAAAGTAGTTCATGCCCAAGCTTTTAGTAGGTTTGTGGGTGATCATTCTTTAAGGTAAGTGCTCGACACTTTAAGATTATTCTAATTTAATAATCAAAAGTCGAGTAGTAGTAGTAAGAGTGAGAGCAATTGCTCGGGGGGATCAAGCTCGAGTAGTCGTAAAGATATAATGTCGTCTTTTATCCCCATGGTTGAGCCTGTCAGTGATTATCATCGGGAAGAAGTGATCCCTACCATCCTCCAGTTCTCCACCATCTATAAAGAAAATAAAATTATAGAGGTAGCTAGGAAGTACGAGGTGATGCCAAAGTGTGACATTAGGGCCCTCTGGCCTTGCGATAGAGTGGTCGATGCTCGAGAATAAGAGATGACCTTTTTTAGGGATTCCCTGAGGGAGGTATAAGGTGGCCCCTTCATCAGTTCTTTATCAAGTTTTTGGTCGCATTTTATATATACCCGAGTCAGTTGACCCTGAACGGATGGAGGATGTTAATATATTTTTTATAGCGTGTAGATATTTAGGGATTAGGCCTAGGATCGACCTCTGTAAGATGGTGTATAAACTTAAAATAGCCTCGGGCTATAACTGCTTCATATACCTATCATCCCAATGAGGTTTTAAAGTGCCTAAAATGTCGAGCTTTCTTCGGGGTTGGAAGCAGGGTTTCTTTTTTGTCAAACCCTACGACCTCGACCACCATTTTAGCCTTAGGTGGGACGTCCTAGACACTGATCGATTTAATGAGGGTCAGGCCTATTTTAAGGTGTTAGAGAATGATAGAATGAAGTTAGAGAATCTCGATCCGTTGGTGTATAAGCTCGAGCACATTCATGATGATGATATCCTCGACCTTGCCAACGTAAGATGAATCAAGGATATAGCTTTTTACTGTTCTTTCCTTTTCTTTAAGAATAGATTTATTTTCTCGAGCTATAGATCGAGCTAATGGGTTGTGATTTTTGTAAAAGTCTAAATGATTTTTAATCCAGCCAATCTTCGAGCCTCGATCTCAAGAAAGCCTCAAGTGAACCAACCTTATCCTACTACCCAGGCCAAAGGCAAGGGGAAGAAAATGATAAGGAACGCACCTCCAGTTGCCATTTCCCGAGGAGTGGGGACATTGTTCAGCCCGAACAACATTTTTCCCCCTTCGCCTCCCCAGCGTGTTCGATCATCAACACCTCAGGGATCTCCAAATGTCATGGATTTAGAGGAAGATGTTGTGCAAGGATGTACGAAGGCAGCTTGTTTATCTCGAACACAGTTGCGAAGTATTCGAATGAGGTCGAGATTGAAGAAGGGGTGAAAAATCAAAAATCTCGACACTTAAGGAATTCTTTTTAATTTATTTTACCATTATTATTTTTTATTATGCCTCGACTAATGATAATGTTTGAGGTTTATTTTCAGACATTGAGCATTTTTCGCGAGCTAGTCGTGAGGGAAGAGAGCGAGTCAAAAAAATGTTAGAGCTTAAAGAAACAGTAGATGGCAGTAAGAGGCGTGCCAATGAGCTCGAGCGCGAGCTTGGTAAGGCTCGTGCTAATGCCATAAAAGCTAGTGACAAGGTCATGTTGATGAGGGACGAGGTCCAGGAAGCAAAGCTGGAGTTTGTCTACACAAAGAGAAGTTTTGATGAACAGCTCGCTCAAGCTCATGCTCAAGTGGTGAAGGACTTCAAAAAATCCCTTAGTTTGGGAAGTTGCAAGGGGATTATGGGGCTAGTTCGTACAATTATGGCCTAAAACAGGCTTAAGTATTCCTCCACCACCGACTGTCTAAGGATATGAAGCCCCTGATCGAGTCCCTGAGGACCGTTGATGAGCTCCACGCCAAGCTCGAGCTTTCCGTCATCGATGTTGATGTTACGGGTGAAGAGGACGAGTATGATGAGGAAGTCAACCAAGAGGTCAAGATCGAGGTTGAGGATGCTACAAATGAAGACACTCACGATCTAGACTAGGCCCCTCGACACCGAACCCTTGATTACAGTTTTTGGTTCTTTGGAATGTAACTTCAAGTACAAAGCCCGTTCTGGGTAGTTTTTGATTTTATCATTTTTTATTTTATTGGTGCAAGCGCTTAGCCCGATCTTGGCCTAATGTATCGAACTACATTTTACTCGCATTTTCGCATCCTAAATTTTTTGTTTCATAGCTCGAGCTATACTCATTTTGATTTCAAAGCTCTTTATATTCGAGTTTCAGCTTTTAGGGTCGAGCTAGTCCTTGTTTATTATGAGTTCAAAATTATTACTTGTGGATAACAAGTAAGCAAACTGCTCGATCTATTAGATGTTTTATCTCGAGCTTATTAGTTGTGAATAACAAGCAAACTACTCGAGCTATTAGATGTTCTAGCTCGAGCTTATTACTTGTGAATAACAAGGTCAACAAAACACCAGAGCTATTTTATTTGACACTAGAGCTCAATTCTTTAGGATCTAGTTGTTCTAGGTCGAGCTTATTAACAAGTAAGCAAAATGTCCGAACTATTGTCTATTTTAGCTCAAGCTTGTTACTTGTGAATAACAAGCGAGTAAAATGTTCGAGCTATTACCTGTTTTAGCTCAAGCTTGTTACTTTTGAATAACAAGTAAGCAAACTACTTAAGCTATTAAATGTTTTAGTTCGAACTTACTACTTGTGAATAACAAGTAAGCAAGCTGCTCGAGCTATTAGATGTTTGAGTTTGAACTTCGTTCCCCAACGACAAAAGGGCACATGAATGCGATATCGAATAGTTAGTATTCGACTTTCAGCGCGTGCTCGTGGGCACGAAGTTCGGGTGTATGCTCGTGGGCACGACTTTCGAGCGTATGCTCGATGGCACGACTTTTAGGTGTATGCTCGTGGCCACGACTTTCAGGCGCATGCTCCAGGGCATGACTTTTAGGTTAGCTCTTTCTATAAAACAATTTGTTGGGTAGTCCCAACTACTACTCTATATAAACTTTCCTATCTTTTAGAAATAATGTAGGCCGGTATGCCTTGACAAATTAAACTGTCTAAGAAAAGAAAAATGCATGAGACATGCAAGCCCGACTAAAGATAAACTAGTTAAAAGTAAAAAAAAAATGCATAGGGACATGCAAGCCCAATTAAAAGTAAACTAGACTAAATAGCTAAATTTGCAAGGTATGGCCAGCTATTTGTAATAAATTTTTAGATTATCTGCGTTCCAATGTCTTGGAAGTGGTCTCCCCGAGCTGTCTTTTAAGCTGTATGATCTACCGTGGACTTGTCATATTACTTTGAAGGGTCCTTCCCAGATTGGTCCTAACTTTCCTGGGGTATGATCAGATACTTCTGCTCTTCTCAAAACTAAATCTCCCGCTTTGAACCTTCTTAGCTTAACTCTGTAGTTAAATATTTTGTTGTTCTATTCTAGTATGATGCTGCTCTTATGGTAGATTGTTCACTGACTTCCTTCAATAAGTCAAGATATTCAGTATTATGTTCCTCTAACTCGGGGATGAGGCATCTCATGCTAGGTAGGCTTACTTCAACCGGGATTGTAGCTTTGATACCAAATGCTAGCATGAAAAAGGTCTCCCTTGTTTCTGTCATGTACGTCCAAAATATGGAGAGTAGTTCATCGGACCAAGTACTTCTAGCATCTTCTATCCTTGTTCAGAGGTATTGCAATATGATTCGATTAGTTACCTCAGCTAAGCCATTGTTTTGTAGGTGCAATATTGATGTTAAGCGATGCTGTATCCCGAGGTTTATACAAAAGTTTTGAATTGAAATTATCAAACTGTTGGCCGTTGTATGTAGGGCTGTCAATGGANTGTAGGCCGGTATGCCTTGACAAATTAAACTGTCTAAGAAAAGAAAAATGCATGAGACATGCAAGCCCGACTAAAGATAAACTAGTTAAAAGTAAAAAAAAAATGCATAGGGACATGCAAGCCCAATTAAAAGTAAACTAGACTAAATAGCTAAATTTGCAAGGTATGGCCAGCTATTTGTAATAAATTTTTAGATTATCTGCGTTCCAATGTCTTGGAAGTGGTCTCCCCGAGCTGTCTTTTAAGCTGTATGATCTACCGTGGACTTGTCATATTACTTTGAAGGGTCCTTCCCAGATTGGTCCTAACTTTCCTGGGGTATGATCAGATACTTCTGCTCTTCTCAAAACTAAATCTCCCGCTTTGAACCTTCTTAGCTTAACTCTGTAGTTAAATATTTTGCTGTTCTATTCTAGTACAATGCTGCTCTTATGGTAGATTGTTCACTGACTTCCTTCAATAGGTCAAGATATTCAGTATTATGTTCCTCTAACTCGGGGATGAGGCATCTCATGCTAGGTAGGCTTACTTCAACCGGGATTGTAGCTTTGATACCAAATGCTAGCATGAAAAAGGTCTCGCATGTTTCTGTCCTGTACGTCCAAAATATGGAGGGTAGTTCATCGGACCAAGTACTTCTAGCATCTTCTATCCTTGTTCAAAGGTATTGCAATATGATTCGATTAGTTACCTCAACTAAGCCATTGTTTTGTGGGTGCAATATTGATGTAAAGCGATGTTGTATCCCGAGGTTTATACAAAAGTTTTGAATTGAAATTATCAAATTGTTGGCTGTTGTATGTTATCAATATCTTCTGTATGCCAAACATGTAGATTATTGATTTGCAAGCAAATTCTCTGAGCTTGGGCTCTAAAATTATTGCTAGAGGCTTTGTCTCTACCTACTTTGTAAAGTACTCAACTACTACAACAACAAACTTCAATTGGCCTTTTGCTAGGGAGAAAGGCCCAAGGATGTCTACACCACATTGTTCAAATGGAGTAGTTAATGAATATGAGTAAGATTTTCAGCTAGTGAATGGATGACATTGTCAAACCTCTAAAACTTATCACATTTTCTATCATACTCTGCTGTATTTTTTTTCATAGTAGGCCATATTATATGTAGCTAATCAATTTGAAGGCAAAAGCTTGCGCTCATTGGAGGGTTCCCACATATCCCTTCATGAACCCCAGCTAGGGCTTGTGTTGATTTTGAAGGTCTAAGACATATGAAATATGGAAGAGTAGGCTCTTGTGAAATAGAAATCCTCTAATCATGCAATACCTTGGTACTCTTGACCGAATGCTTCTAAATGCTCAAGGGTCCTCCAGAAATTCTTCGTTAGTTAGAAAGTTGATGACATGGTCCATCCAAGATGATTCATTATCGATATCCATGACATTCAGTTTCTGATTTATGCTTGATTATGTAACCATTTTGATGTGGATTGTCCTATTAAGGCCAACAATTTCCATGAAAACAAGTCTGGACAAGGCATCAGGTTTACAATTATCTGCTAGAGCTATCTTTAAGATCTCACAAATTTTGACAAGCCTTTGCAGATCATGAACCTTCAGACAGTATAAGCTCATATTTTCATCTTTCCTTTCAAAGGTGCCATCAATTTGACCTACGACTTACTGTGAATTGCTGAAAATCTTGATACATTCAAGTTCAAGGTTGTAAGTGAGTTCCAAAGCTATGACAATGGCCTCATATTTTGCTTCTTTGTTAGTAGCTTCGAATTCGAACTTAAGTGTACATTGAATCTCTACAACTTTGTCCAGGCTATTAAGTATGGCCTCTGTGCCCGAGCCCGAGGAGTTTGATGCCCCATCTACAAAAATCTCCCAAGTGTTATTGTTCGAGCTCGAGGTGAGTTCATCTAGCCCCCCGAGGCCTTGGGGTGAGTACCGCAATAAAGTCGACCAAGGCCTGTGCTTTGATTGAAGGTCTTAGTTTGAACTCTATGTTAAACTCACCAAGCTCTATTGCCCATTTCAATTATCTTCTTGACACGTCGGGCTTTTGAAGTACGTGCCTTAATGGCTGATTTGTGAGCACAACAATAGGATGAGATTGAAAGTACTGTCGTAATTACCTTATAGCTACAACTAAGGCTAGAACAAGTTGTTCGGCTAATGTGTACCGAGCTTCAGCTCCAGAAGTACTTTGCTCACATATTAGATCAGTTACTAAATCTTGTTGACCTCTTTCACTAATACTCCGCACACTGCATTTTCAGAAACTGCCAAATACAATAACAAAGTGTATCCAGGCTCGATGTTTTGTAAGAACCGGGGGTGTAACCAATGTTTGCTTGAGTTCTTGGAAGGCTGACTCACATTCTTCATTCAAATTAAAGTTTTGGTTACCCCTTAAAGCTTTGAAAAATGGAAAGTGCTTGTCCACAGTTCGGGACCTATTTAGAGCTGCAATCCGACCTGTTAACTTTTGTACGTCTTTCCTACTTTTAGGTAACTCCATAGATGTTGGGGTCTGTATTCTATCAAGGTTGGCCTCTATTCCTCTATGTATAATCATGAAGCCCAAGAACTTACCTGATGCTACTCTAATGCGCATTTAACTGGATTTAGTTTCATCCAATACTTTTATAGCATAACGAATACTTCCTCGAGATCTGAGATATGGTCGTCTACTTGTTTACTTTTTACGATCATGTCATCCACAAAGGCCTCAATGTTCTTGCCAATCACGTTAGCGAATACCTTATTGATAAGCCTTTGGTACGTTGTTCTTGCATTTTTTTACTCCGAATGACATGATCCTGTAACAATAGATGGCAGAGTCGGCCATGAAAGATGTCTTCTCTTAATCTTCCTCAGCCTTGAGGATCTGATGATAACCCGAGAATGCATCGAGAAAACTGTACAATTTATGGCCCGACGTGTTGTCCACGAGGTTATCAATCTGCAGTAAGGGGTAGCTATCCTTAGGACATGCTTTGTTGAGATATGTGAAGTCGATGCACACACGTCTCTTCTCATTAGCCTTTTTGACAAGAACAACATTCGAGAGCCATTATGGGTACTGTACTTCCTGAATGAACTAAGCTTTAACGAGCTTACTAATTTCTTCACGAATTATATCCTGCCTCTCAAGTGCAAACTACATTTTTCTTTATTTAACTGATCTAGCTTCAAAATTAACATCGAGCTTGTGAACTGCAATCTTAGGATCAATCCCAGGCATGTCTTCCACTTTCCACTTGAAGACATCAATGTAGCGTGAAAGACAGCCAGTGAGCTCACCTCTGAGTGAAGCTTCAAGATCTCGACTAACGATCACCCTTTTCATAGCTCGAGCTCGACCTCTACTAACTCCTCCACTGGGGCAAGTCTCCCATGGTGCTCGAGCTCGGGCTCAAAGGTTGAAAACTGCATGACATCGTTGCTTATTCCACGAACACTAGTGACATAGCACTGTTTGGCGATTGTTTGATCTCCACATACAACTCCTATACCGTTACTTGTAGGGAATTTCGTGGTAAGGTAGAAGGTGGAAACAATAGCTTTGATCTTATTTAGCAGATTTCTTCTAAGGATGGTGTTGTAAGCCATGGGAACCCGTACTACATGGAAGGCTATGATGTGCGTCACTCGTTCATGACTAGCTACAAGGTTAAGGGAAGCTCAACAACTCCTTCAAGAATGTAACTCCTTCCCCGAATCCTTGGATGGGAATTTTGACTTGCTTGAGCTGCTCAACCAAAATCCCCATCTTACTATATGCCACGTAAGATAGCACATTAGTTGCACTTCCGTTATCCACCAATACCCTCTTTACTTCAAAGTTGGCCATGATAGCTGTTATGAACAAAGCATCATCGTAAGGATATGACGCGCCTTCTAAGTCCTGTGATCCGAACGTAATATCTTCCATGGCATCAAGGTTTGTTCTTGAAGTAGAGGTACATTATCAGGCATATTGTTTATGACTGCTTTTGGAGTCTCCCACTGATGCTATTTCTCCAATTATATTAATGATGGTTCATGATGTAGGTTGTTTGTCGCCTCGACCTTCTAGGACCTTCGCCTTGTTTTGATCATTTTTGGGCCGTTTGTCATGGCTTATGTAAGCTCCCAGAAATTATCTTTTGTTAGAGTATTGATCTCCTGCTGTAGGGCATAACAATTCTCCATAGTATGTCCATGATCCCAATGAAAATCACAGTACTTGTTCTTGTCTCGAGTTGCAGGAGGAGCCCACATCCTGAGAGGCCACTTGAGCTCATTAAGATCCTAGATTTCCATTAAAATGTTAGATGTGGAAGTATTGAGGCGAGTATATGATGTTGGTTACATTTCCTGCTTGGAATTTCTCCGAGTGATGTCTTGCCTGGGGTTTGACTCATCCTGTCTCTTTTGTTATCAGGGTTCAGGCCACCTCTTATTAGGTTCATGATTCCGTGTTAATGCATTTTTCGCCACGGCTTAACAACTCATTCACCGTGAAGAGTCTTTGACAAGGACATTTTGAATGTCTTGCATCTTACGACATATGTTAATGCAGATACAACGGTTGTAATATGTAGGTCAGGTTTCTGGAGTCTCTCCTTATTAAATCTCGTCATGAAATTACGAAGAGTTTCGTTAGGCCATTGACGCATCTGCATGAGTGATGTTGTCGTCTTTTTGATACGCTTACTGCTTGCAAAGAAAAAGGAGAATTTATCAGCCAACTCCAAAAAAGAAGCTATGGAGTGGGGTTGTAATGTAGAAAACCAATCTCTAGCTGCATTCGTGAGGGTTTGAGGAAATGTTTTGCACATTACTGCATCAGGTGTAAGCTATAAGTTCATGATGTCTGTATATATATTGAGATGATTGATGGGGTCAGTAGTTCCATCAATTCCTTTAACCGAGGATATTTAAATTTATTTAGCAAAAAGTATGATAAGATCTTGAGGGTAAAAAAAGTGTTAGGGGTGAACTCTAATGTTGCCTGAGAATTCTGAAGCATACCAACTGCAATTCCGTCTTGAACGATTCTAGCCAGTTCAGCAGAACGCATCGTAATTAATCTCGAACTCGAGGTCACGTGAGGTATGCCCAAGGTTTCAATATCACTGTTTCCAGAAATGGGATGGGGTCTCAAGCTCGAGCATCTGCCATAAAACCACCCTGTTGTTGTGGCATTGGATGTGGATTTCTTTAAGTCAGCGGCTGAGTTAGGGTGGCAACTTGTTGATGAAGCGCCTCAAACGCTCCGAAGCAACGATTACTGGTAGGGATGTTGGTTCTCCTGATGATTACTCCTGCGAAACCGGAGGATCTTCAACAAGGGGCTAATTTGGGGGCGCCAATGATGCTACCAAAAGTCTCTCCCGAATAATCTTGAACTTGAGGACAAGAAATGAGCACGAAATGAATCCCCTTGATGACCGCAAACAAATGGAATTGAATCTTCGGTTTTTGAAATAAAGGTGTCGATATATGTTCCGATGCTTAAGTTAGAGAGAGAGAGAGAGAGAGAGAGAGTGTGTGTATGTGTGTGTAGGGCTGTAAACTGCGAAAATTATGTAAAAGTGTACATGAATGATGAACCTTAATTCTGTATTTATAGATGTGTTGGTGGTTGGATCCTTTAAGGATTAAACCACTTGGAATTCCCATCCTTACAACATAAAGTGGTTAAGTTTTACTAAAACTACCTCTTGGAGTTTGACTTGGACACTAAAATGTTGGATATTTGGATAAGGATGAATGTAGAGAATTTGAGTTATGGGAGGACTAAAACTTCTAAAAGGAAGGGCATGAAGAGTTGTATCACCAATATTAGATCTAATCCCACTAAGACCCGACCACCAGGTCCAACTAGGAGGGGCATGCCCGACCACTCTTATGCGGAATTGGGGGTACGATTGTTCGGGTATAGTAGCTTGGGCTATGTGAAGGCTCGTGATCAGGCCACATCTTCTGTGCACATCAAATAACATTATTCTAGTTTTTTTTTGTTGAAAAGAAAATATTGTGGATTCTTTTTCTATGTATCACTATGTGTGTGTGTCCGTTTTGGCTCTTCCTTTGCTTAGAGCAGAATTTTAATGGAAGTTGAGAATCATCGAAAAGAGTTGGAGATATAAAGAAAGAGACTCTTAACTAAGAATGATTTCATAAAAAATTAAAGATGACCAGAAAATGGGGCTTAAATAATTATTATGACCATGTATATGTTGCCACTATCTTTTTTTGGAAGTGCTCCTAAGGGTGTTAGCACCGGGCCGATCAAGCAGTTCTTGGTTTGACTTGCCCCACAAGAAATCTTGAGCCGGGCGTGGATCATCCCAGGCATCTCTATGAACAGCTCGAGCCACCTTGGACATTCCGCATTTGACACCCTTGAGTTAAAAGTTTGATTTGACGAAATCACTATCTTCTATTGGTTCTCTTGAGATATGAGTTTAGAACTAATCGCATTAAATTATTTGATCTAATGGCTCATGTTTTTATATAGGACCATGTGTATATCATTTTAATATTATTTTCAACACATCTACTCACATGTAGCGAAATTCATTTTTTTTTTCAATAAATGAATGACAACGAGACTTGAATACATGAACTTTATCCACTGCTCTGATACTATATCAAACTATTTAATCTAAAAATTTAAGCTCTTAAACGATGTTACATATATCATTTAAACATTATATTCAACATATCATATTTGTTAACCCTTGGAAATATATGTTCAAAATTTGACTTCATAGTGGCACCAAACATCACCTTTATACTATGGTGCCTTTGATCCTAAAATTTAGGCATTTGTCAAATCAATGTTTAGGAGACACAAAAGGATTTTAGTGGCCTACAAACGAGTGGATTTTTTTAGGGTTGAAATTTAGGAATGGAAGCACTGCCAAAAAGACAGAAAACATTACAACTTTAAACTTACTTATATAGTATTAATTTACTTATAATCATCATTAAGACAATTCATATGTTGCTAGAAACACCAAATGTTTGTAATGATGGTGATTTTTGGTGTTTTATGTGTGAGTAATTGCAATGTTTTAATGTTGTCGGGGAAACATAAAAACAGCTGTCAATTGTTTATACAAATTGGGATGCCCCTCTTCCCCCCAACTCCGGTACGCGGAGTTGGATTGTGTCGTCACAAACAAAATTTTAATTTTTTCTTTCTTTCTTTCTTTATCTTGTTTAGACTTTTTCGATTGAACTAAATAAAGATGGGCTGTCGAGAAATTCAGAATGATGCACTAATAATATTAGACGTGTACTGAAAAGTCTGAAATCTGTAGAGTATGTGGCCTTTTTTCGGTGCACTGAAAAGTCTGAAATCTGTAGAGTATGTGGCATTTATTTTTGACGTATAAAAAAACCTTTACACATAAAAAATTGAAATAGGCTGAAAGCCAGCCCAAACCCTAAATCCATAAGTGGAGATAGACTTCAATTTTCAACCCCCATATTGTCTAGTATTGTCCAAAAGTCCATTCCGAGTAGTGTTTAGTATTGGTCGTCGTAGCATAATAATGATATATTCAATTAAATGAGTTCCATATTTTTATATTTAATTGCCACTCATTGGAGTTCATGTAAAACAGACTATTTCTGTCATATCCTTGATTGTGCTTTTTGATCGTGCCCAACTTTCCAGACCTATTATACATAATGTATTGCCAGGTAGATTGATATTAAACACTACTTGTGCTACATATATAGTATTATTCTTCCAACTATGTCGCAAATTGTTGCATACATTGAATGGCCACGAGTTCTTTAGCTTTCAACATTCAATTCGTACGAACTAAATGGAAGTAGCTATCAATTAAAAACTATATGCAATCGAATCATTTGACGCAAATTATTGAAATTTATAATACACTAAGATACAAGTCAATGCAATGTGGGACATTTAGTGGAGATGACAAACCAAGTTAGAAAGGGCAGTGATATGTGCACCAAACAGTTGTTGAAGGCACTAAGCTACTGTTGAAAGTGGTGCATGCTGTTCTATTAGAATGCTTAGTACAAATTTTACTTGTCACGTCACGTTTGAAGTGATTGCCAGTCTTCAATTATTTGGACTATATTCTTCGAGTAGGGAAATGGGATATATAATGACCAAGAAAGTGGTTTTCGTTGTGTACACATTTTATGATGTGAGTCTCCTCCGACCAAAACTAAATATTAATGGTTTGACAATTTTACCCCCGACTCCACATACAAGTGGCATTCATTGCTGATTGTTGGTGAACATATATTAATAGACTTAGGGTCGTTTTGAATGACTTTTAAAAAAGTCAAAATGAGTTTTTGAGATCCAAAAGTTATTTTTAAGTTTGTTTGACTAATTTTATAAAACTGCTTCTAATAACTGGAAGAGCTTTTACAGGTGGTCCAATGTGACTTCCTCTAAAATCACTTTCAAAATAAAAAATGATTTTTAAAATTAATTTCTAAATAAGAATTATTGTAACTTTCTTAAAAAACTCTTCTGCATAAAGCAAAAGTAAAAATTATGTCAAACGGGGCTTACATAGTTTAAGGATACATTTGGCATAATTTTTCAAAATGAGTTTTTGTGAGCTAAAAAATTACTTTTGAACCCATTTTGTTAATTTTAAAAAATGTTTTTGCCTATGTTTGAGCCCCATTTTTGGTAGAATATAGATTTTTTAATAATGACTTTTTTTAAGAATGTGTTACTAAAATACGGAAATTTTGTTGGTTTACGTGTAGAAATATTTTTATTGAGAAAATGCATAATTAAATAAGTTTAAGAAACAATGAGGGTCATTTTAGTCTATGTTTCAATTTTGAATTCAATTTCAGTTCCATTTTGATGATCTATTTTAAGATTGTTAAAAATTGTTTATTTTTCAAAATGACAAACTAAAACATGTTTTGTTTAAAATTTTAAAAAATTATTTTATGACATATTATTCAACAATTTTTTTATATTTAGTAACAATAAAATAATTTTATATTAATGTACATTTTAATGTTGGTGAATCTTACAATATTATTTTTCGCTTAAAAGTAAAATTAGAAATAAAAATGAGTAATGTGAATTGAGAATATTTTTCTTTGTTCAGTTAAATTAAATACATTTTTAGAATTCTTATGTAAATAATTATTAAGAACTTGAATTATTGTTATTTTCCAAATGCGTATTTCAACTTTTTACCCTCTAAAACACAAAAATAATTCTAACTTGGCCAAACATGCTATATAAAGACAATTTGTATCCTTTTCATACCTTGATATTCATTCATTATAAAGCACATGTAATAAGAAACAAACATTTTTCCCTTGAGAATACAAAATAAACGAAATCTTATACATCCACTGAAAGCTGAAAAATGTGAGGCAAAACTACACAAAAACACTGCCTTTGGGCAGCAATTGATTCTTCAATATCCTATTTTCAATCCTTCCAAAGTCACCGTAGTTCATGACATTGCATTTTTTTTTATCCCAAAAGATCGAAAACCAAAAGAAAACACATCTAAAACCGCAGATTGAAGGGGGAAAACGAAAACATTACTTCTACATAAAGAAAGAGCAGCATGTATGTTTTCACAAATGCATGTATTTTGACCCTTGACCTGTGAAATGCCTTAACTGAAAATTTTTGAAGAAAAAATGATGTGAATGAAATGCTGACCTGACCACCCACCCAACCCATAATGAAATGCATAACCAACCCACCCACCCGGCCCACTAACCCCCGACCTAGAACCCCCAAATATAGCATGATGAATGATATGAATGAGATTGAATGCAACCCGACTCCAACAACAAACGTATGACCGATGCAAAAGACTGACCATAAAACATATTTTTTTTAAAAAAATGATTTTTGATGAAAGAAAAATTAAAAATTAGGGAAGAAAAACGGTGGTGGGTAGGTAGGTTGGCTGGCTGGCTCAAGGTATCATGCAAACTAATAACTCTTGAGGCTTATCTTGTTCCGATCAAGGATGGCATGGAGTTATCTTGTTCTGACCACCGGGAGAGACCCCCAAGGAAGCACAAAGCACAAGCATGCAATGCAGACTGATTTGTTCATTGAGCACGGTAACAACTATCTTTCCCTCCTGACTTGATCTCAAAAATTGAATTCTACTTTCTCAAGTTGTTTAAATTACTGAGAAGCCACCGCCACCAACTCCCCATGGAAAAATAAATGAACCCGAGATTTTGTTTCTCAGGTCCTTCAGCCACCGTGATCCCGATCCCATGATGCTGATGCATGAGTTAGTGACGTTATAAAGATAAAATGCTTCTGTAGTCAGAGAAAGTCAATGACCTGACTTGTATGCAATTCTGGTCCCGACCTGAACCGACTCGACACGACCATATGCATGCAGGTTAGATGATATGTACTCCATAGACACGACCTCAAACAGAAACGGCACGACTAATGGCCAACCTGGCCCACTCAGCAGATTCCTTAATCAAATGGTCATCTGAAGACAAGCATTCATTTAAAAAGTCTTTACTTGACACAGATTGCTGAATCAAAGAACCTGCATTGCTTCCCAGAGTATCCGCTAAATCGCCCAGCATACCTATAGCAGTTTTCATCACAACATCATCCCTGCGATAATATAGATTGAACAATCAGATGATAAATATATGGAAGACAGCACAATGAAGCATAAAAGCAATTAAAAAATAAAAGGTACTCTTACATATCTCTCTCCATGTAAATGCTGTCTAGAAATTGAAGAATATGTGATGCATACGGGATCAGAAGCTGAGTCTAAGGAG
>CAIGRF010225393.1:0-16750 GCA_903798235.1 Fraxinus ornus | reverse complement strand
CACCTTTTTTTTTTTTTTTCCAATTATACCTTGCATATGACTTTTTAGTATAAATCGTCAAAAAATTATTACATATTTGGCAATTAATTCGTACATTAAGTCCATTTCCTAATTTTATCTATTAGATATACGATAACATAACCTTAAATTTTTTTTTTTTTAAAAAAAAAAGGTTTTGTTCTATCTGTGTCAGCCAAAGGCTAACACAAGAGATTAAAAAATATTTTTTGGTCTCCTGCGCGTAGGATAGCCCTACGCACTGCGCGGAGGAGACCAAAATTGTTGATTTATTACCTATGCAATGTGACCTATGACTTGTAAAATGTTACCCGTAACTTGCAACATATAAACTGTGATTTGACACATGTTATCAATGCTAAAGACATGCGACATATGATATATGACTTGTTAACATTAATCTGTGGCCTATACAATATGGTATGACTTGGACATGTAAACATGATATGTGACTAATTTTATTTGATCTGTGACATGTGGACATTTACTGTGAACAATGCACAATATGATCTGTGACCTGCGACCTGTGACATATGATTTACAACCACTTAATTTTGATATGTGACATGTTGACGTTGATCTGTGACCTTACAATATGACATGTGACCAGTGAAGCGTTATGTGTGACCAATTTTGTTTGATTTGATACATTTTCACATTTCTATGCACAATGACCTATAACCTGTGAATTGGTACTTGTGACCTGTGACATGTAACAAGTGAACATTGAATTTTGACAACTAAATCATGACATGTAACAAGAGACTTTTGACTTGTGCAAATGAACATCTAATTAGTAGCATTTAACAATTCGAACAATTTATCTATACCAATGACAACCAATAAAAATCATTCCAAAACCTTACCACCACTATCATTTGAAAAACACCACAACCTCACTGCCACCACGATTTGCAAACACCAACGACCAATAAAAATCATCTCAAAACACTGACTATGCAGTGTATCCAAAATTCACCATAAAATCACCTCAAAAACCACCCATTACCTCATTCCCACCAACTCCCATCACTTATAAATTTTAAAAATAAAAAATAAAAAAAGATCAAGTGAATAGAAAAAGTCATTGCTCTTAGACAAAACAGTCATTCTGTAAAACATAGTTTTTTATATTAATTTAATTATTAAAAACCACCAAGTAAATAGTATTGGCGGATTCACCTTCTAATATTTACTACAGAACAAGACCTTGAACATCTGTTGGAAAATACGCATACAAACAATATCATAAAGCTAGGGAGTGAAACTACGAAGATTTTTTGCATTATGGGTTGTAATAGGATCTTGGGAAGACTTTTGTAGCGATCGAGAAGAAAAATAAAAATATTGTGTTTCGTTTTAAAAGAATTTTTTTTATAAATCGAAAATAATTTAAATTATATTATTTTCTCATTACGATTCTTTCTAAGAGTTCAAATTAAACTATTGGGTCACGATAATAAAGTTTCACGCTCTTGTTTTTTTTTAAAAAAAAATTTATAAGGTATCAAATTTCTTTTAAACGACAAATTTTTATTTTGATTTGATTATGTTATTTTTTGCCGACGCACTTGTTATTAATTGTTGCTTATGTTAAGTGCTTAAATTTTAAAAAATTAAATACGCCAATTATATTGTACCAAATAACCCCAAATTCAATCCCACTATTTGAATTCTTCTCACTCACGGTTTTCCTCCACTAAGGCACCCCGTACCATCCACTTGCCATAATCTCCCCACTCACATTATCCTTAGGGCCTGTTTGTCTCCCATTTTGGAAGAAGAAATAGAATTTTGAATAGTATTTTTTGGAGAATGTGTGGTTGAAAAATAAAGTAATTTTATTGATTTGTGTGTAGAATATTTTATTGAGTGAATATGTATTGCAGATTGTTTACTATATCAAACAATGTTTGAGAAAATGGATACAAACACGAGCTTAATAAACCCAATTTAATTAATCGCACCCTTTTGCAATTTAAAACCATAACCTCCTAAACTCTCCAACAGCCATGTTTTCCCTCTCAAACTTTTATACCTATACATAAATTTATTTTTCCATTTTTCCATAGACCAAAGGCCATGGCATTTTATTACAAATTGGACACAAAAGGGTATTCAAACTCCAAGCATTTAAAGTAGGCTGTTTTCGGTACTTTTGTAAGTGAAGTAAAAATTATTGATTTTCGATTTGCATTAAACATGTTATTGTGTTGCTTATGTGAGAATGGTAGCACCATTTGTTGGCTTAAATAAGAGATGAAGAGAATATTTTTGTTACTTGAAAGGGGTTATAAAAATCTAAGAGTAAGTGGACTGCCTAATCACTGGTTCGCTTTACAATTGATGGTGACACAAATAACCAAAGTTTGCATTTCTAGAAAACATTTTTTTTTTATCATTTATTTAAGTGTTTTATACTAAGTATTAATTGCGATACTCATCCTTACAAAATTTACAGGTTGATTCAAGGCATGATAGTGGTTTGGCATAGTGGCAAGTGCTTTGCGATTTGAAATGCTCTTTAACTTTCTAGTAAAACTTTCAATTATGTAAATCTCTTGCGAACACTTATATGACATTTTAAAAAAAATATTTAATCATCTATTTCATCTAGTTTTTATATGCATTGCATATTGACTATAACTTGAAATGTTGGATTGATTATGCATGAAGTTTGATTTCTGCTGAATTGAATTTTCAGATTTTGTCATCTTACATTAAAATAGTATAACTTGGGTTACGGTGAATGTTGTAAAGTGAAATCAGTGGGGTTTGAAAGGTTTACAAGTCTTCTAATAGTGGTCTTTGGAATTATATTAAAATATTACCTAGAGAAAAATTTATGTCTATTTTAGTAGACTGCGTCAGGTCAGTTTCGAAAATACTTCTCAGCATAGCTGAAAAATATTTTTCATACTTCAAACATTATCGTCGAGACCCCAATTTTTTATATATTGTAATAATATGAGTGTTATAGGTTGTGTTAAAATTTCATAAATTTTAGTCGACGTTTACTAGGTCAAATATATTTTTCTCTCCGCTGTTGTGCAAACGATTTTGAAATTCTTTGACAATGAATCGAGTTACTAAAAAACATGTAGTTCTAGCTGAACATTGTAAGCAATTTTCGAATACCGCATGGAACAGATTCATTTTAGAAGCATATTTCTCTTCAAATATTTTTGTATTGGAGCTTCCCTAGTTCTTGTAATCGAATTTAAATAACTGTTATAACCTTATTTTAAATTAAAATTAGGGTCCGTTTGATTGTAGAGGTGAAAAATGAGTGGAAAAAAAATGTTTTACAGGGAATTGAATTGAATTGAATAAAATTATTTTACTGAGAATTGTAATTAATTGTGTTTGATTGATATAATTTTTCACCTGAAAAATGTTGAAAAGTTGGTGTACGTTTGACTTCTTTTTTTATGAAAATTGTCCATTAAAGTGATAATTTTTCTACCATTGGGTCTAGAATTTGTTTCAATTGCCAAAAAAGAAATTGAAAAAAAATTATCATACCAATTACCATTCGTTTAGCTTTGGTTTGCATGAAAATTGTCAATAAAAGTGAATTTTTTTTTTTTTTTACTATCGTGTCTAGAATTTTTTTCAATTGTAAAATAAAAAAAAATGTTGGAAAAACTTTTACCACTAAAAAGGCAAGAAAATCAATTCACCAATTTCCTAGAAACGAGAAGCGTGGGGAAGCAAATTGGAAAACCAATTCCCTAGAAAATTTCACCTATCAAACACTACTTTTATTAGAAAAAGGAAAAAGTTTTCCAACTACCCTAGAAAATGATGCATTTTGAACACTACCTTATAGAATACAAACAAAAAGTGCAAAAGTAAGAAGAAAATTTGAATAATGCTACTCAAATAGGGACCGCAAAATTGGGACTGGGACAGGTGTTGTGCGTGGTTAAGTTTTTTGTTCTTAAGAATGTGTTTGAACCACATTATTTTGGAAGAATGTATTATGGAATATTAGATTGATGAAGAATGTGTGTTTGAAAAAGAAGGAAAAATTATTGATGTAATGGAAAATATTATTTTATTGAAAAATGTGTGGTTAAAAATGAGTAAAAGAATGAAAATAAAAATTTTAATGTGTACCAGACGAGATTATTAATCTTGTTACTTCGTTGCCTGTTTGGTACGGCTTAAAATCCGATTAAAATTGAAAATATGGCCGTTATTGTATCCCACCCGTCTAATAAAAGTCAACAATAACGTCTATATTTTCAATTTTAATCTGATTTTAATCTCTATCAAACACGCTAATCTGTTTGTATTTGTATAGCATGATTGAGAAAATCTCTCCTTCTCTACGCCACTCTATACCTACACCTACCCTACGCTACCCTACGCACCACAGCTTCTGCAACCCATCTCCGTCACGGCGCCACCAAACTCAAGCTCTCTCTATTTCTCATTTTCTCTTCATTCTACAGATAAATTCAAATCTATTCAATACCTAAATTTCGTATTCAAACCAATTGCAGTAGATTTTGGTCTGAACATTTCAATGAGAACTGTACTTGCTATTCAGCATTTTGGTATGAGAAAAATCAAAAACTTCAAAATCCGTGGAGATGGATGAGGTTTGTCTCTTTATTTCTTCAATTTTGTATATGTTAAGAAATTCCCTGATTTTTCCCCTTCATATGCGTAGCCCATTCATACATAATTCTACTCCTCTCTCTCGATGATGGTGTTGGTTGCGAAAAAGAAGATAACTGGGGTTGGGGATGATTCTAGCACACTTTTAATAGTTTAGGGACTTATAATGACACATATGAAAGGTTGTGGACTCCATCGTTAATAGGATCCAAACATTGGGGACCTCATCTGGAATATTCCCAAAGTCAAAATTCAGTTTGACCATGACTTAATATTGTTATAAAACTAGTTCTAACGAGATTAGTACTTGAATGAGAAGTCCTTATTCAGCTAGATGAAGAAACAAGATTATTTTAACTCTATATATAGACTGACCCTTGATCAGTTTCCCACAAAGATTAATTTCGAAGCTTTACGAGATGGCTGGTGCATGGAAAAGAAGCGCATTGTTCATTGCTTTCACCGTTGTCTTCATAGGTAGTATTCGAATTCCAATGAAATTTTGAGTATTTTTGATGGGTTGTGACCTTGCTCTTTGCTTTTTTATTTCTTTTGGCAATAAATAATTTTTATTCATTTTAAGGGATTAAACTTTAATTTGTATGGACTTTAGTGTGATATGCCGAATGCCACATGATTGTTCCTCCAAAAGTATTGAAACATATTGTATTAATATTGCGATTGTATCCTCAAAACAGGAAGTTTGTTTGCTTTTTCCGCCGCAAAAGAGGAAGCTAGCGAATTGGGAACTGTTATCAGGATAGACCTTGGAACTACATATTCATGTGTTGGTGTTTTCAAAGACGGGAATGTTGAAATCATAGCGAATGATCAAGGAAACTGCATAACCCCTTCATGGGTTGCCTTTACCAATACTGAGAGGTTGATTGGTGAGGCCAGTAAGAATCAGGCAGCAGTTAATCCCGAGAGGACTCTCTTTGATGTCAAGAGGCTAATTGGACGAAAGTAAGAATTAGATAACTAGATTCTTTCGGATTTTTCTACTCATGGTATCGTTTATAAATTATCAGGACTATAACTCTTACTACTGTATAGGTTTGAAGATAAAGAGGTCCAAAATGACATGAAGCTCGTTCCATATAAGATCGTGAACAAGGATGAAAAACCGTACATAGAGATTCAAATTAAAGATGGCGAGACCAAGGTTTTCAGTCCTGAGGAGATTAGCGCCATGATTCTAACAAAGATGAAGGAAACTGCCGAATCATACCTTGGAAAGAAAATTAAGGATGCAGTTGTTACTGTTCCTGGTAAACTTCTAATTCAAAGGTTTATTTGAGTCTTATTGACATCGTTAGGCACCTGGCTTTCGGACTTATGGTACAGTTTATTTTATTTTGTTTTATACCTTGCCTTTTTATTGTATACAGCTTACTTCAATGACGCACAGAGGCAGGCCACCAAAGATGCTGGTGTAATTGCTGGATTGAATGTGGTAAGAATTATCAACGAACCAACTGCGGCAGCCTTTGGACAGGAAAGATGGTGAGAAGAACATTCTCGTTTTTGACCCTGGAGGTGGGGCATTTGATGTTAGTATCTTGACCATTGATAATGGAGTTTTTGAGGTTCTTGCAACAAATGGAGACACACATTTGGGAGGTATGTTATCATTTGAGTTCTATTGTACTGTTATTATCTGACGTCGGAGGTTATAAGCTGCTTAATTATACTTGCAGGTGAGGATTTCGATCATAGTATCATGGATCACTTTATTAAGTTGATCAAGAAGAAGCACGGGAAGGACATTCACAAGGACAACAGAGCACTTGGCAAGTTGAGGAGAGAGTGAGCGCGCCAAGAGAGCTTTGAGCAGTCAGCACCAGGTTCGACTAGAGATTGAGTCTCTCTTCGACGGCATTGATTTCTCAGAACCACTTACCAGAGCTCGTTTCGAAGAATTGAACAATGATTTGTTCAGAAAGACAATGGGACCTGTTAAGAAAGCCATGAAAGATGCCGGTTTGGAAAAGCACCAGATTGATGAAATTGTTCTTGTTGGTGGAAGCACTAGAATTCCGAAGGTTCAACAGCTTCTAAAGGATTATTTTGACGGGAAGGAACTGAACAAGCGCATTAACCCAGACGAGGCAGTCGCTTATGGTGCTGCTGTACAAGGAGGAATCTTGAGCGGTGAGGGAGGCGACAAGACCAAAGGTATTTCTCTTTCCATCAGTTGCTTATTAGTTTTCCGGGTTGAAATTGTTTTGATTGATTATAGTTTTATGTTATCAGGTGTTCTTCTTTTGGATGTAGCTCCACTTACCCTTGGTATTGAAACCGTTGGTGGTGTAATGACCAAATTGATTCCTAGAAACAATGTAATTCCAACCAAAAAGTCCCAAGTTTTCACCACTTACCAGGATAAACAAACTACTGTTACCATTAAGCCCATGTTTGAGCCCCATTCTTTCTCCTTTTTTTCCCATTCATTTTTCTACAGTACTCATGTTCAACCACACATTTTCCAAATAAAATAATATTACACATAAATCTAAATTTTCATCATTTTTCCACCACACATTCTCCCCATCAATCACTATTCAAAAACTAATTCTTCCTAAAAAATGGAGGCCAAGCACCCACTAAGGTATTCATCTTGGAATCTCAATTCTTTAAAGTGTGAATAAAAAGGGATGCATTTCTATAACGTATATTAATGCCGTTGAACAGGTATTTGAGGGTGAACGAAGTCTTACAAAGGACTGTAGGCTGCTAGGGACATTCGATCTAACAGGAATAGCTCCAGCCCAAAGGTTCCTATGTGCCCATGCTCCCTATATTTCTATTGAAGCTTATTTTATTTGTCTTACTAAATAGATCTTGTTTGTTTGAACAGAGGAGCTCCTCAGATTGAAGTTACATTTGAAATCGACGTTGATGGCATTCTGAACATCAAGGCTGAAGACAAGGCTAATGGACGATTTGAGAAGATCACAATCACAAATGAAAAAGGTCGTCTGAGTCGAGAAGAGATTGATCAGATGGTCAAGGAGGCTGAGGAGTTTGCCGAGGAAGACAAGAAGGTGAAAGAAAGAATTGATGCCCGCAACAGCCTTGAAACATACATTTACAAATGAAGAACCAAATGAACGACAAGGGCAAGCTCGCTGACAAACTGGACTCGGATGAGAAGGAAAGGATCCAGACAACAACTAAGGAGGCCCTTGAATGGTTGGACGACAATCAGAACGCCGAGAAGGAGGATTACGAAGAAAAGATTAAAGAAGTGAAGGCTATGTGCAATCCAATTATAACGGCCGTGTATCAAAGATCAGGTGGAAAATCAGACTACGCCGATGACGACAACTATGATTATTCCCATGATGAGCTTTAGAAGGACGTTGGGATTTTTTCCCCTTCTTTGAAGGAACGTTAGGCTTTTGTTTTGTTTCTAGATATGTTATTGATAGGATATGCAATTTTATTTTATTTTATTTTATTTATTTCCTCAAATAGGTGAAGGAAAGATTCAGTAGCATAATCCTTTAGCATACTTCATTTTTGGATGATATGCATAACCAGATATGTTAAACTCAAAAATTTGTATTCCTAACAGTGAAATCTCGGTTTATCTTATTTTGACACAAAACAAGTTGCTTTCATTTCTTAACTAAAAGCAAAAAAGCATATTGATAGAAAAATAATACTTGGTCACAAAAAAATTATTTCGAAACTTTTTTACTTAAAACTTGGGTACTCATGCGTAAATTCTTTCCAATCAAGCTACACGTACGTTAAATTTTACATTAAATTTGACATTCGTGTGAGGTGAAATTTTTTTAGACATTGATCTTCGCAATACTTTAAACAATCAATGACACAAATTTTAACAACAATTGGAGTATCAAACTACTTGTACACACCTAGTCCAATTTTTTAAGCTCAAACTAACATGCTCATTAAAAATAACGAACCATAACTAGGGATGGTAAAAAAAGCTTGCCGCCTTGGGCAGCTCGGACTCTGCTTGGAAAAAGCCCGAGCCGGGCCCAACTCAATTCCACAGAGCCTATGCTCCGGCCGAGCCCCCATTTGGGGCGTAGCTAAAAAAAAAAATCAAGCCATCTAGCTCAAGCTTGAGCTGAAAGCTCGGACCGAGCCTCATTTTTTTGGTCGAGCTTTGCTTGGCTCAAGTTTAAAAAAACTCGATCCTGTTTTGCTCAAGCCGAGCCTGAGCTTCGATTTTTGGCTCGTGACTTGGCTCGGCTCGTTGACATGGCTAACCATAACTGCACTCTCAACAAGAATTCTTGCCAATTTGAAGGCTCCAATTCCATAGAACAAATTGACTTGACATACTTTTCCTTTCTCCATGGGGTTAATGAAAGTAGGAAACCTTTAACAAATATTACAAAACAAAAGATGTAGCAATAGCTGCCACTGAAAACAAGTTGAATTCGGTGCTCTGGGTTTTTCTCAAGAACTGATTGTAAATGTAATCAGTCATTTGCATTTAAAGATAGACTACAGACGCACATTCTGCAATTTGCAGAAAATAGATTCATGATCAAATCTACAGAAAAAAAAAAAAAAAAACATATTCAGTCGATTATATTAGCTTCACGCTGCATCCAAGGCCAGCTCGACTCACAAAGATCACCAGGCGAGTTGCCATCGTTGTCCTTTATCTCCACATCAGCATTGTGCTTCACGAGTAACTCAGCTATGACAGGTCTCTCACAAAGAGCAGCATAATGTAGTGGTGTTTGACCTTCATTGTCCTTTAAACAGTAACAATGGTGAGTTAATAATTGGGAAAAGTCAAGTGTATATTCTTGGTACACATCTTTGTACACATCCCTCTCACATGTGTGTGGGGTCCACAATGGGCCCCACATTGCGGGCCCCACACACGTGAGAGGGATGTGTACAAAGGTGTGTACCAAGGATGTAAATGTAGCATGGTTCTTTCTTATAAGCCAAACTCAATTTTCACCCACACATTTTATAAGACCGACAACTTTTACTTACTTTTTAACCATACAATCCTTGGAACCCACTACTTACGTGCACTTATAAGCTTAGCCTTGTTAGCCTGAAGTAAAAATATACAAGAAACAAATGCTGCAGAACTTCTGTACACATATATAGTAAGGATGCTGTGGAACTTCTATACACACAGTATGGATGCTACACAAATTCTAATATTCACAACTTGTATATAAAAGTCAACTCTTTGCAGTACCCGTGACAAATGATGTTACTATCTATGGATCTTGTAAGATCGAATGAATGACAAATAATAAATTGTTGCTCAATGGTCACCAGTTCGAGTCTCAGGGCCATTGAGGTGAGTAATCCGCCGTAAACTTCATGGCCTTGGGGGATTAGTTAAGGTGCACGCAAATTGGTCCGGACATTCACGGTTATAAAAAAAAAAAAAATTTAAAAGGAGAGAAAATCTTATTCAGATGCTCCATTACACAAATCTATTATCCATGTGCCCTAAGGCTTCGTAAACCAACATATAACCTCCAATATCTGATTCCAGTTATGTTTTCAGGTTCTTTTGTGCATCTTGCCAAAAAACAAAAAAATAAAAAAATCTAAATAATGTAAGAGAGTGTTTGTCTTTTAATTGTTTGCTTCGAATGGGTACTGAGATATTAATTGCAGTCAATTCTCCAAAGTACAAATCAAAGAATTAACTAACTGAGTAACTTCGCACCAGTGAGCAGTTATTTTTTTTCCCTCCCTTTTTTGGTTTTCTTATTTGCTTTGCTATTAAACAGGAAACTCAGCAAGAATAAGTAAAACAAAGATTTTTAGTCTACCTTAGAATTAACGTCAACGTTGTTGTTCAGAATCAACTCTATAACATTCACATGGCCTCGATCTACAGCCCAGTGCAAAGGAGTACGACCCTCACTATCTGCAGTAATGTCAAGGAAACAATGTTCAGGTCAGAAATCTCATTAGCTTCTAATGCATGAGTTTTATTAAGAAAAGAGAATCTTTGCTGTCTTGAACATAATGGCAAGTCTTCAACAAAACGCACATGTTGACATCTATAACTATAAGGCTAGAATACATGAGACTAAGTTTGAAACCACCCACCCCCACCCCCCCAAAAAAAAAAAATAAAGATTTGAGTGACGATGTATTAACTTCTCATTTATATTTTGACAAAATCATTCCAAAAGATTTTAGTTGACTTGATAAAGTAATTTCATGACCTCACAAATGGAGAAATTCATTACTTGATTTTGCAAGCCGCAATGCAAATAATTTAGTGGACACTAGAGCTTTCCAATATTCAATGAATGAAAATAATTTGACTTTTTGGCTTATACATAATGGAGACTCGTGTGGCCCTAACTTGTTATGTAGGTTGGCGAGATTTTGCTACATGTACATCAGACTTTTTGAATAATATCAATATTTTTTTCTTTACATCGTAAAATGTAATATCTATATTGATTGAAGCTTTAATACCATGTGAATCTTTAACAAGAAGAAATCAAGAAAAAAAAATGTGATAAAAGTTCTAATAATGAAGATATGTCTTGCAACAAAAGAATATCAACATAAATAAAAAGAAGCGCAAGCGAGATGTATCTGTAGTTGGTGGTATTTATAGTCGACTTCCTCATTTCACAGTCCCGCAATCTCTGCTATTTGGCATCATTGGTGTTATAAATTTAGTCTAAGTGATGTTGTGCGATAGACCCAATAAAAGGTGGAATTAAATGACATATTTAATTGTATCTTCATTTAATGTCATATTAGCGCCACATAGACTAATCTTTTAACACAATTAGTGCTAATAGCATTTCTCTTATCTAAAAGGAACTTCGCAAAGTGAACTATCACTTCCCTTCGTACTAAATATTCGAATAGTTCTCCGATTCCCTCCTTGGAATGTATTCCACCATTTGTCTTATAGATTAAGTGATCAACCTTCTCATCCCTAATTCTACAACTTCCAGTCCCCATTTTAGATTATTTGCTAACGAAAATTTAAAAATATCGATTTTATTCTTCATAAAATTTAACATATTTTTTCATCTTTAATGTGTTATTAGTCCAATGTTCAATTACATACGTTTTGTATCTGAGATATATAAAAGGAAAAAATTCATGAGTAAGAGTTTAACTATCACTCATTTCAAAACCAAGATAGAGAATGTTTAAAATTTCAAAAAACCAGATATTTATTAAATTTTATTTATGAAATAATTAATTAATTAATTTTTTTATTATTTGAATATATTAATGTTACAATTCCATATAATTTGGTTACAAATTCTCGAATGAATAGATTATAATTTTTTCTCGATCATAAATAAAAATTTTTATAAGTCACTTTATTTCTCGATTATAAATAAAAAAATTCTATAGGTCATAATTTATTCATTGATCACGAAATCAAAATGTTCATAGGTTACAATTTATTTATTGATCACAAATTATAAATTTTATAAGTCACAATTTATTCAAAATTCACAAATTATCAAATTAATCGATCACAAGTTATTTCTCAGTGCAACTTAGTAAATAATGAGTCAAAATCACATTTTTAAGGTCACATTATATCTTGGTCACAAATTACCCAATTTATTGGTTACAATCAATCAATATATTGGTTACAAACACTCTTGGTCCCACTCGACCACCATCTCACAACTGCCAACAGTGCTAGATCCATCACACACTAGCGCCAAAGTCCACATGTACTATCACCAGATCCTCCGCACCATCACCAACAAAAAAAACCCCCCAAAAATCAACAAAATCTGATTGCCTCCGCCAACGCCACCACCACATGAACTGCTGCCTCCAGTGCCATCATCACGTCAATATATACCTTGCCATAACCGTCGGCAGTACCACCTCCTCACCCCACCACTGATTTTTGAAAATAAAAACTTGTATCCCTTAATTATGAATTGAGATCTTGAAAATACTCAATACTTATAATTTCCACTATATAAAAATCTCTGAATAATGGTCATACACTTCATCTTTGAAGTTATCTTTTCAATTACAATAATATTTTATTAGGTTTTACTATGTGTACATCAGGGTTTACACCCTATGTACATAATGTCCAAGCGACATTTTATCATTGATCAGTGGAAAACAGTTTTTCCATCAACCAATCATTATATATCACTTGAGCATTAAGTAAATCTTGGTTTACATATAGAATAATTCTATTTTATTTCATTCGTTTTCTAGATCGTTGAACTAACAATCTACATATAAAATTGACAATGTATTTGTGATTTTCCTTTCCATGCATAAAGATTTGGTTTTCATTAAACTCATTTGACGAAATTCTTATAAGAGCTTTAAACAACAACAAAATTTAGTATTAATCATGATGTTCCATCCATATGTCAATTCTTGATGTTTATGTGTTAGATTTGGCAATTTATGTAAATCACACTTTCAAGATTTGCCATTAATCCCACTAAATACGATGTAGCCCTTAGTATAAGGTTCGGTTGTTTTAGACTATATTTGATACTTGAGAATAATTATGTATGTCACATCTCTCATTGTTATAAGGACATCCATTGTGAGA
The DNA here is from genome assembly GCA_903798235.1 of Fraxinus ornus. Lineage (NCBI taxonomy): Eukaryota > Viridiplantae > Streptophyta > Magnoliopsida > Lamiales > Oleaceae > Fraxinus > Fraxinus ornus. The sequence goes on along the minus strand of CAIGRF010225393.1, from coordinate 3,549 downwards.
ATCTAATTAATGAGACGCATTTAATTTTCCTTTCAAATGTAATTTATTTCTAATTTTATTAATAACTTTAAGATAAGTCCTTATAATTACCTGAAGACTGAGAAATCAATGCAAAATAAAACCAAAACAAGTAATAAGTAGACTTCATTTAATTAAACTTTTTTTTTTCAATTGTGGCTCATGCCAATTTAGTCCATGTTTGGTACATATAGATTAAAATTTTCATTCACATCCTTCTACTCATTTTCAACCACACATTTTTCAATAAAATAATATTTTCAATCACATCAATAACTTTTTTTTTTCAACCACACATTCTCCATCAATCTTCTATTCCAAAATACATTTGCTTAATGTCCACTAACCCTTCAGATTCACGGGAACACCACTCTCTATACACTTAAGTAACTTCTCTTCATCTCCTTCTCGTGCAAATGCATGTATAGCATCCAATTTTCTGCAAAGAACAGATTAGACATTTGGAATTCATAAATTTCTTCTCAAAACATGAATTACAAGAGAAAATAAGCTATATAGACTTATTTTTTCTACTCAACGCTATTCCACACATATGCCTTCTCCTCTAGTAGAAAGGTGATGAAAACAAAAATTATATCTGATATCCCTTTATTCAGATAATGAAAAAGAAAGCTTTCCCAGTTAAGCCATTTAAAGTGTGGAGTTGAGGAGAAGGGGTGCAAGACAGAAAAAGGAGGAAGGGATTCCCAGTTTCGTTGCCAACATCATCCACGATTTACAGAAGGAAAATCTGCAGCCGTGGTCTCACAACATTCACACGTAAAGCATGGGCACACAATCAATATTTCTGACATTTAGGTCAGCAAACTTTCATTTCAGCTGCACGTTGGTCTCCCCACTGAATAAAATATCATTAAATTTCCAGTTAAACATTTATTTTCCTTGCAGATGATGACTGACTTAGATTATTTTCGTCAGCTGACTAAGATGGACACATTTCTCTCAAAGAGAAAAAGAGAGAAGATATAATGAGCTTAGCTCATGACTGAACTCATGAGTGGTTGAATATATCTTCCTTTTTTAGAGAGAAATGGGTCCATGATGGTGGGTAGAAGAATAAAAACCTCAAATAAGTCATCACACGAAAGGCGAGTGACTACTTGACAGAAATAAATGATGGTTACTATCCAGTGGTGACCAGCATGCACCAAAAATGAAACTTTGGTGACTTAAAAAGCCAAAAAAAGATGATTGAGGACCCATGTGCTTTATTTGTGAAGTTGGGGGACCGCAATCACATATTTTCAGTAACAAAAACACCACATTCAAAGCATCAATATTGAAGCTCATTCAGTCTGCATTTATAAACCCTTTTTCGACTCTATATTTATATTAACAATCATGATTTTATAAAGCTATGAAAAGGCACACGAATGACCCAAATAAAATAATATATTTTAGCCACTTCTTGTGGAACTATAAATTGATCGAATCACTATGTTTGTATACTACAAGATCAATCATTCAGAAAGGTCAAGTTGCACAAAAAAAGCCACTCATGAAACAAATCATGTGCACAAACACACATTATCTCCCTCTCTCCCCCCAACCTCCAGGGTGAAAGAGGGGAAAAAGAGCATAAATCTGTTCTGTAAATGTTTATCTCCTTGAGGACGCGTTGAAAATTATTGGTGAAAGGGGAAGAAAATATTAACATAAAACATGAGAGTAGAATTCAATGATGCAGCCCTTGACATCTATACAACCATACATGAAGAAAAAAGTGATCACTCTTTAAAAGAAACACAAGCTGTTGTAACGTGGGACTTCAAACATATTATGGAAGTTCATGATCCTTACGATTCAATTCCAGGTTCCTCCTCATGTATAAAACTGCTAAAAACAGGTCCCATTGGTCCTTTGGAGCCAGCACTTGGCGGATCACTGACTTCTTTATCTTTCCTCTTCTGTTATCAGTTCGTGGCAAATTAAGGATAGCCGTTTATAAACTAGTTCAACTATATAAAAGAATTAATAAATTGCAAATGGTGCAATCGAAATAAAAAGATTCTGATCTCACAGTAGCTGCACCAGTAGCCCAGGTGGGATACAACTCAGTAACAATGTCAATGTACTTTTGCATGGCTTCTTCCGGAGGCATGGTGCCCAGTTTCTGCCATGCTTGCCTAACACATCAAAGAAATAAATAGTTCCACTAGTCAGACAGGAGATCTTCAGTCCGATGACATTAATATTCATCATAAGTTAAAGAGCAGGCAAATAAGCCATATAACACATGTCAAAGAAATACATTATAATCAATTTATATCCAGTGCAACCTTATTTACAGCTATGATAGTCACAATTAGAAAGCAACAAAGCACAGCCTAAATAACTAGTGAAACCTTATCCCATCAGTTCCACCAAGTTCTCTTGCACCATATAGGACAAATGTGATAACAGCACAATTCAGTTGGAAAATCACGATATTTGCCATAATTAATTGCCTGTTCAGTTTAACTAAATTTATGCATTATAGTTCCAAATTCAAATCATAGCCTCCCATCATATCCCAAAAAACAAGCCAATCCAATTAGCTGCCATTTAAATCCATTTAAACTTTCACGTCAATATTTAACAGACATTACACATAACAGAAACAAATCAGTTTACTTCCAAGCAACCGTATTTAATGCAGAGAAAAGGTCACCATTTGGCACGAGCAGTGAGTTTCAGGGCAGACGGCTGGGGAGCACTACACGGTCCCTCAGTTGCAATTTTATACAATCCATAGAGCTGCAACTGCAACTCATTCGACACCTTCTGAGCCGCCTTATCGGCCGCAGTAGCTGCCACAAACGCCGTTGCCGCACTAAACTCCTCATCCAACTCAGTACTCTCCACACCCTCCCAGTCATCATCACTGTCACTATGATCACCAACAGTGGAGCTTCCATAACCTAATTCTTCTCTTTCACGAATTAACGGCTCTTTTTCCTCCAAAACCTCAGGCGACGAAGTCTGAAATTCTTCGGGTTCGGATTGCGGTTCGGGTGTAGCAGAACGGGTGATTCGGAGGTTTCCATCGCGGAAAGCAAAGATTATAGAGAAAAGCTTGGCTACTAAAAATGAGAAAATAACGCCAAAAATTACTGATTGAAGATATTGTTGCCAGTCAGCCATAACTAGAATTAATAAAACTAAAATTCCGTAAATTAGGGCAAAATATTGGGGTTTGAGATGGCGATGAACCCTAGAACTAGAAATGGAAAACACGCTGTGTATGAAAGTGTATATATGCGTATTTTATGTATGTATAGTTAGAAAGCATAGTATTTTGCTTGAGATGCAACTGCCTGCCGACTGCCGATGGGGAATGCGTGTACAGTACGTTTTCGTCCAATTATGTGTAGTGTTTAACTTTAATCTGTTGAGGACGACCACATGTGTATGCGATTTTAGTTAAAGCTTGAGTTAATTAGAGGGAGTTGTACGAGAGAGAAAAGGGAAGCTCAGTGAAGTGGAAATTACATGCATCCCTTCATCCTTTTTAAGATCAAAATTCAAAAA
>CAIGRF010225371.1:0-15766 GCA_903798235.1 Fraxinus ornus | reverse complement strand
CGAAAAATTGCCTCAAACTTGCCCAAAAAATCTGAAAATTCAGTGACCGTTTGTGAAAGAAATTTCAAATTTCAGTGACCGTTTCTGAAACTTTGAAACTTCAGTGACCGTTTTGAAATTTGCAGGTAACTTCAGTGACCATTTGTGAAATTAACCCATAACCAAATATTAAAGTTCTATAATACCAAGGTATTCATAACTCACACACGTGCACATAAAATATGAATTACTCCTAAACTAAAATATTTATTTTTCTTAAAAATTTGCAATCAAAAAATCTAGTGACCCTTTATCATCTCCATCCCCCCCTTTTGCTCGAGATTTTTGTGAAGCGGGCCGATGATTAAATTATTTGGTTTCCCACTTGATTTACTTGTATGTTCATTCTCCACTTGCTATCTCGTGCAAATGTTGTGCTAATCAATCAACATTACTGACTACTACCCAAAAACTTGAAATACATTATGATAATCAACTAAATGAAAAATAGTGTCGCCAAGTGCAACCTTGGTGCACACTTTGTCCCTAAGTGCAACGTTGGTGTACATTTCGTGCAAAGGTTGCATCAATTGTCCAACGAATTTCAACGAATCACACAAGACATGTCAATAACATGATGCTTTTGTGTAACATCCATGACTTATTTAAGAATGTGTACGAAATAGTACAAGACAGTTATTAAAAATTAGATTCCATTTACATCGTCTATTAACAATAAATTTATCAACATCATTTAAATGGAAATGAACATAAATGTTTCTTCACGTGCCTCGTGCAAACCCTACACAATGGTCGCACCTTTGCACTCCACGAGAGACATAAAACAAAGTAAATTACGCTTAGTGATTAAGATACTATCTCTACTTGTAGTTGAGTGGATTAGGAATTCAAGCACTTTGATATTAAGCATATCATTATCTTCCTCGATTGAATTATGCAGATAGGTGGAGATGACATTAAGACGTCGGCTACTCGAAGGATGATGAAACACATGGTAGCAAGCAAAATCGGGTATAAGATGATGAATATTCATTTAAATAAAAGGAACACAAGTGACCGGTGAAAAATAGAAAAGATCAGTGTGCTCCAATTTCCTTGCACAAATTCCGATAAAAAAAAAAAAAAAGGAAGTTTGATGATGTTATGATCCCTTTCGAAGGCTTATCCGACAAAGGCATATGACTTCATAATCAATGGATAATGCACAGAAAACCTAGCCATATTTAGTGCAATTATAGAAAGGGAAAAATCCATAACTCAATCCTTAAGTATATGTCAATTCAATTTTAGAAGAACGAGTTTACAATTTTAAAACTCAGGTGATAAATAAGTAATCAAAAATATTTTATTAATTAAATATATCAATGTCACAATTATACAACATGGTTACAGTTACGTACTTATGTGTCACAACTTATTTATTGATCACAAATTATTTCTCAGTCACGAATAAAAAAAGTTATATGTCAAAAATCACAAATTTTATATAATTTATATAATATGTTAAGGTCATAATTATACAATTTATGGTCACATTTACGTACACAATTTATTTTTCAATCACAAATTATAAACTTAATTGACCACACATTATTTTTTGGTTACAAATCACAAATTTTTAAGGTCACAACTTATTTTTCGGTCACCAATTTTATAAATCACAATTTTATTTATTGATCATAAATTATCAAATTAATAGGTCACGTATTATTTTTAAGTCACAAAGCCCAATTTTTTTTTGTATTGATCACAAATTATCAAATTAAATGGTCACACATTACTTTTGGTCACAAATCACAAATTTTACTGGTCACGATTTATTTCTCGATCACAATTTTATAGGTCACATTTTTATATCGATCACAAATTATCAAGTTAATGGATCAAATATTATTTTTAGATCACAAATCACAAGTTTTATATGTCATGACTTATTTCACGGTCACGAATTATCAAATTCACTGGTAACACACCTAAATAATTGATAAACTCTACCACTACTTGTATCGTCAAACCACCACCATCGTTGTCACCGCTAGCACAACCAAAACCACAACCATCCCACCACTATTACCATCGCCAGCACCAACACTAGCACTAGCACCAATACCGTTGTACCACCACCACCAGCCCGACAACCACCGCACCACCATTTGCAATTGCAAAAAACCACCACAATGTGCAAATCACTAACAACAAAAACCACCCCCGCTAAGCAAACCGGAGAATGAAGAAAATCCCAAAACTACCACAAAAATCCCACGGTGACGTTCTTCCCTAAAACTACCACAAAATCAAACATCGCTACACGTAGTAGCAACACGTGGTAATGCACGACGTTGCAATTTGGTGACGCCCTTCATGACATTAGTCACCAATCTGTAGCGTCGGAGAAGAAAGGAGTAATATCGACACTCTCTCCCACTCCCCAATTAACAAGGGACATCAGACTTGCGCTAGCAGCGGTACCTCACTAACTTTCGAAATTGTTGGCGCCTCTGCACGGGACGTCGATTACTAAAATAAGGAGGGGTATGTGTGTAGAGAGAGCGATAAAGAGATAAAAGAGACGATAAAAGATGAAGAACAGATTGTAAAATGATTTGGGCGGGGTGAATGGGGGTGGGGTGGGAATGTAGATTAATTTAATTTTTTAATATTATTATTAATATTTAAAAATTGAATTATCACATGATTGTTGAATAAAAGATTTATAAATTTGGTTCTTGTTTGATGCACATTTCTTTCAAAATTCAGTCTTTTAACACTCATTTTCAACCACACATTTTTCAATAAAATAATATTACACGTAAAATCAAAATTTTTCCTTATTTTTTAACCACGTATTTTTCATCACATCATATTATAAAATATACTTTCTTCTCAACAACGTGCATCAAACACATCCTTGATTTTTGAATTCAGAAGTTAAAAAACACATGTGAGTGTAATTTTCATTATATGAAATAAGGGCCTTCTAAAAATATTTAAACTATCGGAGATTTTTTGAGCAATAGTTATTGTTGACAAGACCTTTTAACCAAATCCCATATTAAAAAATAAATAATTAAAATCCGGTTCTCTCGTATTATTTAGCCTCCTATTTGTCTCATTGAAAACAAAACTTCTTATATTCATTATTAAACCATACATTCACTTTTCTCTATTGTTTAATATACATTTTTCAAAAAATCACTATTCAAAATATCAATTTTTCTCAATAATGGTCATCAAATAGAGGATTAATTAAATATTGTATATCAAATCCATCCTAAATTTTCATTAGACTATTTGGACAATGTGATTCACTATTTGTAAAATCATTCATAATAATTTTGTTGATACTGCGACGCCTTAGTAAAAAGTTGTTGGTTACAAAATTTTTTTTTTTATTAAAATTGTCTAAAGACACAATTATGTCAATAAAGTTGTGCACCAAATATGACTCTTGGACGGTTGATGTCTTATTTAGAGTGTGTTTGATGCACATTATGGAGAAAAAAAAATGAATTTTATGATGTGATCTGATGGAAAATACGCGGTTAAAAAAATAAGAAAAAAATTTGAATTTGTGTAATATTATTTTATTGAAAAATATGTGGTTGGAAACGAGTTTTAAAAGAATGAATTTTTTTAAGAATGTGTATCGATGGGCTTACATTATCATTATAGTCCTTGATTGGTACACATTAAAATTTTCATTTTCATTCTTCTACTCGTTTTCAATCATACATTTTTCAATAAAATAATATTTTTCATCGAATTAATAATTTTTCCTTCTTTTTTAATCACACATTTTTCATCAATCTATTATTCCAAAATAATGTGGCTCAAAAACACGTAATTTCATTTTATTTTTATTTTTCATTTTTCTTTGGTTCTATATTTCACAACCCGATGGGTTCGCACTTCTCCCCCCCTCTCACCCGACAAAACACGGGCTCTCATCTTTTGAGGGTTATATTTCAATCCCCCTTTCAAAAAGGAAAAATCCCCCAAACTGAAATTATATTTTTTTCTCTATCAACTCATGTTCCCAACTTTATACACACATATTATAGGTATAAATACAGATTCACCTGTTATTTTCCTTAATTTTTTTTTTTATAATGTTAATTTATTTTTCAGGGCTGTCTGGAAAATACTTCTTTTTGGGAGTGTTTCAAGTGGAAGGTAAGGTTCCGGTTTATTTTTTCCTTAAATGGGTTTTGTTGTGGGTGAATTATTTATTATTTATTTGTTTTTTACTGCGGGGTGCTGGAATTGGTTGATATTATTTTTCTTTGCTGCACGTTTCTTGAATATGTGATAAAAGGGTGAACTTGAGGTAAAAAAATCTATATATGAGGATATACATGTATAATGTATTCATGAATACAAGAAGAATGTATGCATATTAACAGATGTGAGTGAAGTTGTATTTCTCATTCAACTATTTTTTGTAATTTTTACCCTAAAACTTCAACGTCTTTTGAGGAATAGTTATGTATCATTTTTTTTAAGTACTCGCTAGTTTATATACAGTGGGATTTATTGGAATGGTTGAAAAATAAGTGATTATTTAACCATAAGTATTAATGTAATAGAAGTATGTATCTAATTAATTATTTAATGAATATCAATAATGTTAAGTAAAGAAAAGAAAAGAACGAATCCTTTTGGGAAAGATTGGTTGGTGTATCATGTTTTGGGTATATGATTATGTGTTGGGTATTATTGCTGTGTGCTTCAGTCTCTGTCCTGTAATTAGTATCGATAATAATTGTGTTGGTTTTAATACTTGACCATCACAGTGGATGTGATTTTACTTATTAATGACAAAAGTAACTATATTTATTGTGCAAGAGACGTGCATCTGAATAGAGCTAGTTGAAGATATTGACATTTGAAATTAACAACAAATGCAATATCACCATGTAGGAACCAAGCGCTAAAATAATGACGATGTCTTCTAGTTTAAACACTGACACCTCTGAATCATGTGGATGAATGGACCAACATTACCCTCAATAAGATAGAAATATTCATATGTTAGGTAACTAAACACTATGATACTACTATCCCAATGATGAGCACGAGTGACCAAATCTACCAATGTACAAGCTCTGCACGTGGTTGCACAGTGGAGGAAATTGTTTGTTATTATTGTTTAGAAGACTTCTGATAAGTATGTAGTTATTGGGATTTGTTGAATCATTATTTTTCATGCTCTAACATATTTGAGCAGTAAAATAGATGATTCCAGAACCAAGAGCGCTAACATAAGGCCAAAAAATGATATATGTGATTGACCTTGAGTTCATTAGAATAAGACTTGGCTCTTTGTTGTTAAATCTTTATTGAATTTGTGAGAAAAATAGAAAAAGATGCTCTGGAAAAGATTGCTCCAGTATTTTGACGATGACTTACAGATTTACTGTCGATATACCCTCACATTAGAAAGGTTACACTTGCTGAACGTTTTTAAATAATAAAGACAAACAATTTCATGTTAGTGGCCTCTAGTTTGTCATGCTTGGCCGTGAAGTTGGACACTACCGACTCTTCATTATGCAAGATCCAAATAATTCTTGAAGAAAAAAATGGCAGGTTGTATTTTGGATACCTATTGTGTTTTATGACTTATGGATCATTTGGAATGCTACTTATTGTGGGAAGTGGTTGTACAAGCAGTCTCCTTCACATGGTGTAGTTGGAACTGAATTTGTGATCTTGAAAGCTGTAACCACTTTTTGGGAATGTGTGTTAAATATTTCTTAATTTAGTTAATTCCTTGCACGTGTGAGTAAAATTTAAAGTGGGAGCTGTGATGAATTTTATTTTTTTTAACAGGTTTTAAATTCTCTCCAAGCAATTACTGAAGGAATTTAAGTGGGTGTGTAAAGTATTCGATTGTATCGGGAAGCAGTAAATGTACACAGACTCTATGAATTGGTTTTTATCAAGATAAATTGTAAGACACCTAATTGTTTAAGACATCATATGATACTTGACAGCACGTTCTTTGCAAGTATCATGAACCAGCCCCTTTTCGATCCCTAATCTATTTAGCTTCCTCTTTTTCCCCTCTTTGGTTAATATTCTCTTCGGTGGACCATTTCAGCAGGAAAGCCATATTGTTATCCAGAAGTTGCATGGAAAATCTAAAAAAGACATCGTTCCCTTTTTTAGCGTTGTTCTGCTCAGTTTTTTAACATAAATTCTTCGTTGTGGTCAGCCTTCTTTGTTAAAGATTTCATGGGCGTTATAGAAAGTGGCATTGAAGTGCCAGAAAATTGATTTTTTTACTTAGTGATTCCTTATTTTCAGCAAAATACTTCATTAAGGTTAGAGTTTTCTTTGCTCTTTTTATAGCTTAACTTTTTGATCGGGAATGGCAGAATGCCTACATTTCCATCAGCAGTGCCTAAATCTTCAATCTTGACTGGACATATCTGCTCTTTAGATACCGTGTTTTGAAATCTCTGGTTGGTTGGTAAGGTCCAAATCTCTAATCTGGTCTACGTAGATCTACATAGTTGGGTAACACGTTTTGAAATCTTTGATTGACTAATGCTTGAAGAACCAATCTAGTCCTTGCAGATTCTGTTATTTGTACCACCCTTTTTGTAGCAAATTCAAAATTCAACTAGACCAGCGAATTAGGATAATACTTGTTTTTAGGGGTGGGAAGTTTTCACTCGAACCATCTGTATTGAATTGGGATTCCTATTAGAATAATAATGTGACCGGGTGTTTAAACTAAGAACCGAACTGTTTTGGTCCATTTCTTTGTTTTAAGTGTTCTTCCGGAAGTTGTGCCTTTTTCTTCCCTAATAATGTGACCACTTTAGTTAATAGCGTAACCTACATTGAATGCAACACTCAATCTTCACAGTTGAGTAGGGGAGTGAATTACCGAAACTGTGTCGCAACCATCTGAACCGGCCGGTTCGGCACTGTTTCTGTGGAAAAATCATTTGGTTTTTGGTAATTCGCACTGACCTGACAGTTCGGTCTGGTTCTCGGTGCTTAATAGATAACCGGAAAAGTATTTCGGTTCTGCCAGTTTGCTTTTCGGTTTTCTTGTCTTTTCAGACTTTACCCTAGAAAACTAATCTGAATATCTCTCTCTAATTCACAAAATACTATCGCCCCGCCGCCTCCATTCTTCTCTCAAAGTGGAAGCCCCAATTCCAAATCCAACCCTATACAATCTCACAAACAATCTACAGATTTGTAGCCTAGTGCAAACCTCAATTGCTAAAAGAATTTTGTAAAAGAAATTTTCCTTTTTAGTTTCGGGCAGATTTTTTTTTCTCCATATTCGGACACGATCTTCTCTCGACAATTAATCAGTTTCTGCTTTTACTAGTGATCAGTTGGTCCTATTGAAGTTGGATGTTGCTGGGTGCTGCTTGAGATTTACCAGATCCTGTTTTTTTTTTTCTCGAACAAGGTTCAAAATTACTGCTTTATTTTCTCTTGCTGATAATTATTTACAGCTTTTGCATAAAACTAGTCAATTTTCATTGCTGTTTGAGTGCCAATTAGTTGTTGCTGCTAATTTTTTTGGTGTAGTTAATAATCATTAGTTGTCTGCATATAAATTAGTCATTGCCGCGCGATTGCATATTTTCAATTTCTCGAGGGCCAATTTTCGTCCTGTTTTCCCAATTTCCTTATCGAAGAGAAGGTTATGTTGATTTAGTAAATTTTAAATTAAAAAAGTAATGATTATTCATATTAATATTCAATTGCTAACATAGAGAGATGAATTAATGGTAGCATTCATTTTTGTGTCCACTCTGGTTTTTAATACATACAGCCAAAGAAAAAAAAAATGAAGATCAGCATGTGCTAGCAGAGACCAGTTTTCAAAATATTTGAAGTCTTAAAATTAAATGTTATTGGACGGGACTGGACCATAGCCAACTGGTTTTGGTCTGATCTGGTTCTTTTTTCACAATTCCCATTGGGAATCAGCTCAGTACAGTCTAAAGAGACTTGAACCGAACCACCTGGCTTTCGCCTCTACTCTTGAGAATCACATATTCACATATCGTTTTTCATCTTACAGTCTCTCTTTCCCTATTCTCTTCCTGAGTTAGTTCTTTTGAGTCTTTTCTTCTCATCACATTGTCGAGTCTTCGACCGCTGTTACCTTACGTCTTCGTATTTCTTCTAATCTGCAGTTGCTTCTTTTTTGGAGCGAGGGAAGAGCGAGAGAGCCATAGTCCACAGAGGTTCCAGATTTTTTTTTCCCTTTTATTAATAGATTTATAATCCACAATCTATAGAGGCACCTATATTTATCTAGGGATGGGCAAAATTACTTAGAACCAATGGAACTGATCCCGAAAATTGAACCGATTTTTTAAAGAAAGCTTCATTTTTGGTCACTTTTTACCTGAGAAATGGACGATCGCTCCGATTCTTGGTTTCTTCTACAAACCACGGTTTCAAACCGAAAGAGTTGATTTTTTTTGGCTGGTTCAATGCACCAACAATGCCTAATTAATATTTTAAAACCCACACCTTCAAAATTTAAATTCAACAACCCTTACATTTTCACCTTCTCTCTCATCTCATTTATGCAGTGTGCTGCCTATCAATTATCGCCCTTTCCTTAAGTGTCTTGTTCATTAAGAAAAATACAGTGTAACTTCGACCAAACTAGACCGTGGCTATGATGCTCGGACTCTTCGAAATGGACGAAGTACTCATATCGAACACGACACGACATGGGTATGGGTATGTGATACGTGTCGGATCCTTCAAATTTTAACCGGATACTTCACCATTTTTGCTTCTTTGTTTTTTTTTCTTCCCCTTTCTCTTCTTCGGCTACGGCATAAGGCTTTCCTTTTTTTTTCTTCTATCTTTTCTCTTTGCCTTTAAGTTTAAATTGTAATCAAGTCCCTCATTTTCTATTTTATATAACATTTAGTAATTAACTTTCCATAATTGAAAACTAAACTTAAAATTCTATTTTATTCGTTTTAACGCCTTATTCAATACTCATTTCCTTCTTTATTTTGGTTATTTAAAATGACACCTTGGGTTAATATAAAAAAATTGAAGTTTGAAAGACGTATCCACGTATCCGTGTCCAAAATTTGGACTATTTTTAACCATGTCCCCGTATCCTATATTTTAGAAAATAATGGATCCGACACTTAGATACATACCCATACCCGAGTCCTAGCATCACAGGACCGTGGCCACCACTATGCTAACCTCTCCCCTCTCTATTTCTGTCCATCTAATTGCTTTTCTTTTACAACTTACCTCAGGTCTTTTTCATAGAAATTAAAAATATTTTGAATTCTCTTATGTGACTATTACTCTATAGAGCATTAAATGTGTAGCTTGTTATAATATTAGTACATTCGATGTTGCCAATATCTCCCTCTTTTTGAAGTTTTAATCATTTTGCTTATTAAAATCTTTGTCCAGATGAATAATCTGGGAAAAGGTTTGATTTGAAACACCTGGTTAACGGGTTCAAACGGTCGGTCATTGTTGGTTAAAAAATTCAAATAATAAATTTCTTATTTAACATAAATACGATGAATAATACTAAGTTTAAAAGTTGAGGCATGTTATATTTGAAACCAATATAAAGTTTGGTGAATAACTGTTGTGCATGCATATAATACGCTGGAAAAAACTCTGAATTTTTAAGTAAAATTATTTGGGTCGTGTTTTGTAGCTGTAACTCGAAAGAATTCTCGTGTTTTATTAATTGGAGAAACGATACATATATATACAAAGATTAGGAAACTATTTAAGGAAAATATACAAATTAGGAAAACCTAGAATTCACGCTAATTAGTAAATTAATACAACCTTCAACATTCCCCCTCAAGTTGGAGCATAGATATTAATCATGCCCAACTTGTTACAAAGATAATCAACTCGAATCCCATTTAGAGCTTTCGTGAAAATATCTCCTAATTGTTCTCCAATCTTCACATACCCGGTAGAGATCAAACCTTTCTGAATTTTCTCACGAACAAAATGACAATCAATTTCAATATGTTTAGTTCGCTCATGAAACACGGGGTTAGATGCAATATGAAGGGCAACTTGGTTATCACACCACAATTTTACTGGTACTGAAACTTTAAGGCATATTTCAGTCAAAAGCTGATATATCCACATTATCTCACACACAGGCTGTACCATAGTCCTATATTATGCCTCTGCACTTGATCTTGACACAACGTTCTGCTTTTTACTCTTCCATGAGACCAAATTTCCTCAACGAAAACACAATAACCTGAAGTGGATCTTCTATCTATTTTGGATCCTGCCCAATCCGCATCTGAAAAGCATTCAATACGAGTATGCCCATGATTTGCATACAAGATACTGATAAGAACCTGAACAATTTCAACTCACACAATTTAACATCTAACTCAAGGCAATGAGAACTGAAGAGAAATTGCATTCACTAGCATTTGATTAGCAAATGGGAACCTCAGTACAAGAAGAAAACTACTGTGAAATTAACAAAGAATTGAAATACAGATAATATTTAGCATTCGAGAGGCCAATTCTCTCCTAATGAAGTTACTAATTTCTGCCTGCCTTTTCCAGTGATCATTATCCCTATTTATAGTTGGTTGTCTAACTAACTCAGTGAGTGTGCTTGTGATTGTTTCTGTCAAGTCCCTATTCTGCCCTTGCTCCTTTCTTACGCCTTTGGTATGTCACGTGGACTGCGGGTCTATCATTACCTTCCCCTATGAGATTCACCTTGTCCTCAAGGTGAAAGGACGGAAATTGTTGCTTAATCATGTCATAAGACTCCCAAGTAGCTTCCAGTAGTGGTAGCCCTTTCCATTGTATCAGTACATCCAGCCCTCTAATATTGCTACCCAGTCATGGTTGTACCCCAAGTATTGCTTCAGGTTCAGCCAACATCTCCAGCTCCTCACTCAATTGGCTAGGTACTTCCTTCGTTGCCTGCACCGCTCCCTCTGCCTTGCGCAATTGAGATACATGGAACACGTGATGGATATTACACGTTGGAGGTAGAATAAGCTTATAAGCGACCAGACCAATCCTTTGTCCTACTGTAAAGGGACCATAAAACCTTGGTGCTAACTTCACATTCGGCCGTGCCGCTAAGGATTTGCGACGGTACGGTCGAACCTTCAGATATACCAAGTCCCCCACTGCGAAGGTGACATCCCTTCGTTTGGAATCCGCTATGCTCTTTATCTTTGCCTGAGCCCTCAGCAACTGTGCTTTCAGTTCCTCCAATACCTGGTCGCGTTCACGAAGTTGCTGTTCTATTGCCAATATCGGGGTGGTTCCCTTGTCGAATTTCAGAAACACAGGTGGTTCACGCCCGTAAACAGCCTGGAAGGGGGTCATCTTGCTTGCGGTGTGATATGAGGTGTTGTACCATAACTCAGCCCAAGGCAACCAGCTGAACCATGACTTGGGTCGAGTAGAAGCAAAACAGCGAAGGTATGTCTCCAATGTACGGTTTAGTACTTCTGACTGACCATCGGATTGTGGGTGGTAGGCTATACTCCGGTTGAGCTTCGTACCTTGTAAACGAAATAATTCTTCCCAGAAGTGATTGACAAATACCTTGTCCTTGTCTGACACTATGGAGCGTGGTATTCCGTGCAACTTCACTACCTCTTTTACAAAAACTCCAGCCACACTTGCCGCAGTAAAAGGATGCTTAAGTCCTATGAAATGCCCATATTTGCTTAATCGATCCACCACCACTAAGATTGTATCCATGGTTCCCGACTTTGGTAGACCTTCGATGAAGTCCATTGCTATGTCTTCCCAAATCTGATTCGGTATAGGTAATGGCTGTAGTAATCCCCCTGGTGATAAGGCGAGGTATTTGTTCTGCTAGCAAACTGCACAGTATCTTACATACCGCTGAATGTCCGTTTTCATACCTTCCCAGTACACATTGGCCACAATTCGCCAGTACGTTTTCAGAAACCCAGAGTGTCCCCCGCTCTTACTGTCATGCCCCTCTTGTAACATTAACGGAATCAACCTCGATTCTTTTGGCAAAAATAAACGCCCTTTAAATAATAACTGGCCATTAATCAGTGAAAAATCTGATCCGCTGGACTAGCCTTGCTCGAGATCTCGAATGATATTTTGGAGCTGCAAATCTGTGCGAACTTCCTCGGCTAGAATATCCAATTGTATGATTGCAGGTACTGATATGGCCATGAGTTCAGTGGAAGAGCTGATGCGGGACAGGGCATCAACAGCCTTGTTTTCCACTCCCGGACGATATAGAACTTCGAATTGGTATCCCATTAATTTTAGTAACCACTTCTGATAGTCGGAATTCACTTCCCTCTGCTCTAACAAAAACTTTAAACTTTTCTTATCCGTTCTCACAAAGAATTTGTGACCCAGTAGGTAATGCCTCCACTTTTGCACCGCAAATACAATTGCCGTCAATTCCCTCTCATATGCTGATTTTACCTTCCCGTTTGGGTTGAGCGCCCGGAATAGGATGCTGGTCCTGCATCAACACAGCCCCCAAGCCAAAACCTGAAGCATCTGTCT
Organism: Fraxinus ornus; assembly: GCA_903798235.1. Classification (NCBI taxonomy): domain Eukaryota; kingdom Viridiplantae; phylum Streptophyta; class Magnoliopsida; order Lamiales; family Oleaceae; genus Fraxinus; species Fraxinus ornus. The sequence continues at coordinate 3,220 of CAIGRF010225371.1, read as the reverse complement.
CCACCACGAATGGCTTATTAAAATTCGGAAGAGCCAGAACAGGGGCGGCTGTCATGGCTGCTTTCAGTTTGGAGAACGCTTGCTCCGCATCCTCATCCCAAAAAAAATTATCCTTGCGCAAGTGTTCTGTTAGTGGCCACGCCAATTTCCCATAATCTTTCACAAAGCGACGGTAATACCTCGTCAACCCCAAAAATCCCCTCAGCTCTCGCAAGGAATGGGGGGTCGGCCAGTCGACCATGGCTTGAATTTTGGACTTATCAGCTGCCACTCCTTGTTGTGAAATGCAATGCCCCAAGTACTCCACCTCCTGTTGGCCGAAACTACACTTCTTGCGATTGGCATACAACTGATGGTGTCTGAGTATATGTAAAACTCTCCTCAAATGTCCTACGTGGTCCTCCAAATTTCGGCTGAAGATTAAAATGTCATTGAAAAATACTATCACAAATCGCCAACACTTCATCCATAAGAGACTGGAACGTGGCTGGAGCGTTTGTCAACCCGAATGGCATTACCAAGAATTCATAATGCCCTTCATGTGTCCTAAACGCAGTCTTTGGTATATCCTCGGGTCTGACTCGGATTTGATGATACCCAGCCATAAGATCCAGTTTAGAGAAAATAGTAGCCCCATGTAATTCATCCAATAGTTCATCTATCATTGGAATATGGAACTTGTCTGGTATCGTTACCTTGTTCATGGCTCGATAATCCACACAAAATCGCCATCCTCCATCTTTCTTTTTAACCAATAATACTGGGCTAGAAAAAGGACTGTTACTAGGCCTGCAGCTAACATCTCTTTGATCAACCTCTCTATTTCATTCTTTTGAACATGTGGGTAACGATATGGCCTTACGTTAATCGGGTTTGTGCCGGACTGCAATTGAATGACATGATCCTTCTCTCTTTGTGGGGGCAGTCCGCAAGGTTCCTCAAAAACCTCACCAAATTCCTTCAGTACTTCTTGTATCCCTGTTGGTGCCTCTCCTTGCTCCCTTCCTAGCTCGACTCCCATATTTCCCAGTTCCAGTAGTACCCCCTGTCCTCCCTCCCGGAAGGCTTTCATCATTGCCTTCAGGGAAACCAATGTTTTACCCAGGCTTGGATCACCTTGCAAGGTCATGGTAGTTTCCCCGACCTGGAACTTCATTGTAAGCGACTTCCAATCAACCTTGGTCATGCCCAACGACGATAGCCATTTCATTCCTAAGATCACATCCGAACTACCCAAATCTAATGGAAGGAAATCATCGACAACTGAGATATTCTGGAGGGACAATCGTACCCCCTTGCACACCCCTGCGCCTTGCACCGCCATACCCGTCCCCATGATCACCCCATAACCAGCGGTATCTGTTCTTCTCAAGTTCAATTTCTGGACTAACTCAGCTGAGATGAAATTGTGGCTAGCCCCGCAATCAATTAGTACCACCACCTCCTGCCGGGAAATTACTCCTTTAATTTTCATGGTTTGTGGTGGTGTGAGCCCTACCACAGAGTTCATGGATAATTCTACTACTTCACTTGTAATTAACTGCTCTTTTTTTCAGCTTCTTCAGCCCCTTCTTCTGTGTCCCCCCTCCTTCCAGCTCTTCATCATAAACTAACATAACTTGCAACTCTCTGTTCTTACATTTATGCCCCACAAAATTTTTTTCGTCACAACGGAAGCACAATCCCCTTTCCCGCTTGCTCTTGAACTCGGCTTCACTGAGCTTTTTAAATTTTGGTGCGGTGTCGTCTGGAACAGTGGCGTTTTTGGTCCCCATAGGTGGTACCGTTCGGGCAGTGGCGTTTGGAACGGAGAGATTCATCAGTCTCGACGGAGGGTTTGGCCAGTTTGAGTTGGAAACTGATTTATTTCTCATTGGGTCAGATTTGCTAAAACGAGACTGCCACAGTATGTTCTTATCTTCAATCCTTTGGGCTAGGTCCATTATTTGCTCTAGCCCATTAGGTTTTAACATCCGGATCTCAGCCTTAATTTCGGGCCTCAACCCATTTATGAAGTGGCCTTCCAGAATGGCATCTGAAACCTTCCCAATCGGTGCTGCCAAGGTTTCGAACGCAATCCGGTAATCCATTACTGACCCATCTTGTCGAAGAGCTAGGAATTGCTCTTCCATGGAGCCTTCTACAGACGATCTAAATCGAGATCTGAGCAATGCCTTGAGCTCTTCCCAACTCCTTATAGTCCTCCTCCTCTGCTCCCACTGGTACCAAGCGAGGGCATCTCCGTCGAAACAAAGTGCTGCCGTCTCTAGCTTATCCACTTCCGTCAATTGGTTGACCAAAAAATATCGCTCAGCTCTGGAGATCCAGTCGTCTGGACTCTTCCCTAAGAACACCGGCATCTCCAGTCTTCTCCCCCTTACCTCCGGTCGCCAATTTTCCCCTGCACCACCGCTTCCGGCTCGAGTGCTTGTCTCAACTCCTGGAGAATTTTCAGAAAGCAATGTATACCCAGAGTCCTTACCACTTTCGATCCCCTTGTGTTTTTTCTCATTTTCTCCTTCTTCCCACTTCGATCTCATGAAGGTAAATTGCTCCAGAATAATGGCCATGTTTTTCTCAATATTCTGGACTCTTTGCAATTCGACGTGCATTCTATCAAACCCCACTTGCAATCCCTCCATCTGCTCCTGCATTTTCCGGTTAACCCCTTCCAACTCCCCTACTCGATCGGATAAATTCACCATCTCAGTCGTAGTGCTCTGATACCAATGATAAGAACCTGAAGAATTTCAACTCACACAATTTAACATCTAACTCAAGGCAATGAGAACTGAAGAGAAATTGCATTCACTAGCATTTGATTAGCAAATGGGAACCTCAGTACAAGAAGAAAACTACTGTGAAATTAACAAAGAATTGAAATACAGATAATATTTAGCATTCGAGAGGCCAATTCTCTCCTAATGAAGTTACTAATTTCTGCCTGCCTTTTCCAGTGATCATTATCCCTATTTATAGTTGGTTGTCTAACTAACTCAGTGAGTGCGCTTGTGATTGTTTCTGTCAAGTCCCTATTCTGCCCTTGCTCCTTTCTTACGCCTTTGGTATGTCACGTGGACTGCGGGTCTATCAGATACCTCGTCCGGGTGCTCCTTTCAAGTAATACAAAATCTGTTCTAGCGCTGCCCAATGATGAACTGTTGGGGAAGACATGAATTGACTGAGAATACTGACAGAATATGCAATATCTGGACGAGTC
>CAIGRF010225360.1:1918-18635 GCA_903798235.1 Fraxinus ornus | reverse complement strand
AAATTTTTACTTAAATAATTCCGCATTATGAAATGATATCGATAACACCTCAAAATTTAAGTCAATAAAATTTGAGGCGTTACAATTAATATTTTAACGGGGTACGTCTTTTATTTCATGGTTCACCATTATCTCAATATTAACCAAACTACATAGGGTGTACAAGAAATATATATAGTTGAGCGCTCAAATGATCACATTATAACCTGTATACAGAGTAGATAAGATTAGCATGGCCCTTGCTAATCCAACAAAATACTTACATAATCCGGTAAAATTGTAAAAATATAGAGAAGATCTTAGCATGGCCGTGCACAAGGATGACACCCACAATTCAAGAAATGGTAAAGAAAAACCATATACAAGTTCTATAGGAAGCACAATCAACATGTTTAATCTTCTCCAAATGAAAGAGATTGTAATATTGGAAAAATCAGTAACTTTTTAAGGGTCAAAACCAATCACATACACGAAGTTTTTGAGTACACGAAAGGAAACAAAAGAAGAAGAAGCTCTTCCTAATCTACCTTGCTGACTCCTTGGAGGACTTCGATTGAACTTCATCGGTAATCATTCAACTTTAACCACGGACCAGAAACTCCATTGTTCATTGTAAAGATAAACTACCTCTAAACTAACTCTAAGAAACTGACTACAACTATATCAACAGATTTTGGAGCCTTTCCTCTAGAAGAAAAAGAATGGTTTGACAGTACAAAAGCACAAGAATTTGTTCATTTGATATCATGGAGAGGCCGCTGTGTATAAACCTATCACCTTTGAGGTTGATCCTAACTAGCTGCACCACTCGCACCATTTTCTAGTGGAGGTTAGGGGTACCACTTGCCTTCAGACTCTAGTGGCTCAAGTACATAGACACCACCATCAGAAAGTCCTACTGCAAATTGATTAGGCTTGGAAGGGTGCGCTGCAATAACTAAGGGATAGGCCTGTAAGCTGCAAAAATCGTATTACAAGTTAATTATTATGGGGATGAAAATGAACATATAGATAACCATGAACAGCTTTCTGATGAACAAATTCAAGAAATTTCAGTAGTGCGCACCTTGGATTGGCATGTAAGTATAAAGAGGGATTGATTCGACATCTCAAACGCAGTGATGCAGCAGTAAGAACACTTATACTTCCGCATTTAAAGCTGACATAAATGGATTTGCTATCGCATGAATATGTAGCAAACGTGATAGGGACACTTGCTTGTAGGGGCCACTATTTTGATAAGGAAAATCAGAAAGTAATTGCATCAGAAGTCTAGGAAGGAACTATATACCTTGTCAAATTACTTCGGAATTCTAAAGCAATATTCAAGAAAAATATGTTCGTATGTATAGGTATATGATATTGGTTAAAAAGAAATGCAATTATATGCTACACCTTCGCACGCCAATCCAAATTCGCTGCTTCTGCTTCATATATGACTATCTGCGTCTCTTGGAAGGCTAGCAAATGTGTTTGATCTTGGTGAAATTGAACATGAGTATCTGCAAGAGAAGCACCAGAGCGACCAGCTGGTTTTCTCAAGTATTCATTTGTTTGCTTCTCCCATGTATTAGTGCTCCAAACACACAGCTAGGAAAACAAAAATGGGTCAGTTTACACTAATAGGAACTTCAGTTTACCAATTGTAGAAGCATCTGAGACACAAGCTGCTTACCTGAGAATCAGCTCCTGAAGATACAAGAACATTAAGAATATTGGAGAAGGCAAGGCCAGTTATCCTTTTTTGATGAGCTTTGAGCTTGGTTTTTACCTGTTACAAAGGAAACGCAATGATAAAATGGCTTGACTCGTTAAGATATTTGACTCAAAAATTTAAGCCAGAATTTCACCACTATACACTACCTCATCAGCCTTGACATCATATATTTGGATAGATGAGTCATCCAAGCCCAATGCTATGATGTTATTGTTTTGGGGGTGAAATGCCAGAAATGTTACTGCCGATGAATGGGATGTGAATGATTTCTTTGTCTGTGGATAGAACAAGAATGTTATAACAAGCAAGTTAAGAGGGTAAACAAATTGAGTGCAACTCATTTCTACGAAAGAGAATAAATTGTTCAGTCCAGAAATTCTCGTATCATATTAAACGCTTTCAATATATTTCTAACAATTATGAGAAAAAAAAAGACTACATAAGCAAAACAAAAGCCACTTACTTGGAAGGTCAACGTATTAAAATAGGAAATTTTCCGTCCTGACGCTGACATAACATAAGAATCATTATTGGACAGAGCAAAGCATGGAACAGCATCTTCTGGATTCATGCCACTAGTAGCATTTGTCATCATTCTTGCAGTACAGCATCGAATGCGATTGGCGGGGAATTTCCCCATCGAAATACTCTCATTTTCTGGCGATTTCCACAGTTTATGTACAGCATTAACATATAGAGCCAGTATGGCAGATCCTGAATTGGTATACATCAATCTTGGAACCTGATAAATGGTGAGAATGGAATTTAGAAGGGCCTCCCTCATTGAGTGAGAGTCAGAAGCAGAAACCAGAAATAAGTGTTTAACAACAAGAAAGTTTGAAAGCAAAACTGGAGTTCACTATAAGAATTTTCAAGATTGACACAATAATATAAAGTTTCTTCCTTTTTCTTGTGTGTTTTTTAGCATTACATTAAGCTACAATGGTGGCCAGTTGCTTTGACAAAGCACAGAATTGATTGAAACTTGAAAACGATGAATTTTTTAATGTTGGAAATGGAACTGAGCCTGTTTGATTCCCATTCTTTTCAAACATTTTTTTTCTATTGGATCATTTTCAACCATACATTCACACAATAAAATATTCTGCACGTAAATCCAAAACTTTTTCCTTACTTTTTAACCATACATTCTCCTAAAACACTATTCAAAGAAGGGGAACCAAACAGGGGCTGAATAAATTTTATTGCCAAACAATCAATTTAAGAAGTTGAATCATTGTTATTCTAATTTCTCTTCTGATTTCTCTCTATCCACATGACCATGCACATAAAGTATGAGCTATGCATTATGTCACAGTATATGAGAGAGAGGAGGCGATGGACAATATCTAGGTAAAAATCTATCCAGGCATTTTAAATGATCGAGGGCAGAGTAACTAATACTTTCATCGCCGCCGAACTATCTGGAAGTCTCAGGACATTAAATTCTGATGGCTTATTCACTTCTATCAGTTTCCGCAACCTAGATTTCCAGGTGGAACCATCTGCAACTCTGGGCTTCCCATCTTCCGAATTTTGCCTATCTTCATTCTACAAGAAATTGATCACAAATCTGAAGATTATATAATGTCAACCAAATTATCATATGAAATATTATGCAATGCACCTAAAAAAAAATATGTAAAATGCTATTCAATCAATTTGCCAAAGAAATTAATCAGAGATTTTGAAACAGATATATCCATCTTATAAGTTTGAAAGCATTAGTATACCACTGAATCTGTGGATGTTACTGGTGAAACTCGATCCTCAATGCTCGATCCAGTATTAGCATTAGCATCACCAAATGTACTTATCAGGGGAGACTGAAGATGCATAAAACGTTTCAGCAAAGACCAAGGTGTACAATATGTCAAAGCTTTAAACTACAAGAACCAAGAAAGTATCCATTTCCTAGAAAGAGGCTAATAATGATAATATGAGGAATTTAGGATGGTAAATTCTTACTTCATATGAGGAATCAAGTTCAGAGAGATCATTTTGGTTGTCCACAGCTGGTTTATTTGTAGGAGTTGTAGGACGCTTCAAAATATCTGCTAGAAATTAAGTTAGCATGGTGAAAAGGTGCAAGTCCTGAGTTAAGAGCTAGTCACAAATAGACAGAACTATCTTCTTCCACTTTTATAAACATATACTTTCACACTTCAGACTAACATGTCAATCCAAGACATATTTTTCAAATTTTTAGTAAATAGAAAAGTTAGAATCTATGAATACCAGAATTGTTTTGGGTATTTACACCAGTTGGACCTGCAGAATCTGAAGGGTGAGGAACTGAAGATGGATAACTAGCTGAAGGTTGGGAAAGAGATGATGGATCTTGAAATGGCTTCACAAAAAAGACAAAAGTCAATATCACATCTCTTGATAGTTAAAACAAGAAAGAAAATGCCTATTTTAGCTTACAGGTGGGGATTCCACAGGATTAGGAACAGCACTACTGGACTGTGAAGGTGAAACTGCAGCCAAATGGTGCTGCAAGTTCAAACTGCAGGCCAATACAGCAGAGGAAAATGCCAATGTTTATCTCAACCTGAAAGAAAATGCTGATATTACCAATAGTGAAGAAATAAACCTTAGTGTCCCTAATTTTGAGGGATCGAAGGTGGGGAATATCAGCTTATCACGGAACACGGGATTTTCTTCTATAAGCTTCTTAACATGAGCAAGCATTTCGCCCCTAGCATTGATTAGGTCTCCATTCTTGGATACTTCCTTATCCTCTCTGCATGTCATTGTATCAAATCAATATTCTTGAAAATAAATCAATGCAAACTCTCCAATACAAGTATGACTACTCTCTCACCTGATGTTTTCAAGGAAGAAAAGCTGAGTTAAATATTCAAAACGCTCTTCATTATCAACTGAAATTTGTTTTAAGTCCATCATTAAAATGTCAAAGGCTTTAGCCCGATCCTTCCTACAATTATGCATTCAAAATTATATAAATTCATGAGAATACGAATACTAACACAAAACTGACAAAATATTCAATGAGATCAAGAAACAAACTAACCTGTCCAGGACCTCCATATACTTGTGTTCTCGGATCGCATAGAAGATTTTCATGGAAATTGTGTTCTCATCAGGCATTGTGAACCCAGATAAGTAATTTTCCACCTCATCCCAATCCCCATTAGTTACCCTGTCCTCAAAATAGGGCATACTGAAGAAGATTCCTGATTCTTGTTCCAATCTTAAATCACCACAACATATCAACAATATTCAACCCAAAAAAACATAATTATTATAAAGAAATCTTGAATTTTTGAACACCCATGTTTCTTTGGTGAATTAATTATTGATTCTAAAAAGAATCTATTAATCTAAATGTAATTATTAATTTCCCCCTATTTCTCAGCAATCAGAACAACTAAAAATTACAAAAAAAATGAGAATGAAAGTAAAATAAAATATAGAAGAACAGTCTGAATTTATCTAACCCAACTGTTTTCATCTAAAATCAATAATTAATTTCCCCATTTTCTTAACAATCAAAAAATAAAGTTACATATAAAAAGTTGAATCCTTACTTGTGAACAGTTCTTGTGAGATTTTTTTTATCAAGAAACTGAAGTATCAAAAACAACGTATCTTTTTCGAAAGACGACATGCTCGCTTCCCCTCAATAACCAACCTGCCAAAAAAAATGAGAATCCACAAAGCTGAAAACTCAATTCCACAGTTTTCCAATGACGACATACACTCATGCATGCAAGCTTCCTATGATCCTATCTGCGTGTATTTCTGCACGCGTATCTTTGTTTACATTTATACACGTGTGAAAGTGTATATATATTTAGAGAGAGAGAGAGAGAGAGAGGGGTTTGTACCTTGAATGAATGAGGAGAGAGAGAGTGGACAGCTGGGAGAAAGGAACACTGTATGTTTACTGGAGTTCTCCTACTAGAGCTTGAGAGAGAGAGAGAGAGGAAATAGTGGGAAATGATAAGAGCATTGATAAGTTAGTAATATAAGCAAATTGAAGAATTTTGATAAGTCGAAGTCTGTATTGAAATCTGTTAAAGTTAGTTATAACCAATATGGCTTTTAAGCTCATATAAACGGTTTTAAGGCTAATTTGTCAAGGTTTTCTATTTTCTTTTTTTAAAGCTGCTTATAATAAAATTAAGAAGTAACTTTTAACATGTTTGGATAATTTTTTGAAAACATTTTGTTTGACTAAAATAGTTTTTCTTTTAGAGAAAGCTGATATTAGGGCTCGTTTGACAGAACTTTTCAAAAACTGCTTCTGAAATTAAAAAATCACTTTGAAATATGTTTGAATAATTTTTTTGAAAATGTTTTGTTTGGGAGAAAGATTTTAGAGAAAAATGGTTTAATGTAACTTTTTCGTGAAACTCTTCTATACAAGAAAATAGAAACAAAAGCTTGTCAAACGAGTTATGAGATCACTAACTCATTAAACACTTCTACATAAAGGAAAAGCATAAACTCATTAAGAACATCATTATAAATTAGCGATTACATCTTATCATGATAAATAAGCAATCAAAGGTTGCCACTAAGAAATTAAATATTCTATTTCAGAGGCAAATACATTATTTTTTTTCTCGAGATTAAAATTCAAAAGAAAAAAACGAAGATTGCGATTTCGTACCATCTCGATATTTTGGTCAATTACACATTATAATTTGTTTATGGTCGATACGATGTTATGAGCTATTGATATAAGTATTGATTCCGTACTTGTTGAATATTTATATGGAGTGTTTGCAGTTAACAAGTGAAATCTAGGTAATAATCGTATATTACAAATTTAATCCATGTTTGGTACACATTAAAATTTTCATTCTCATTCTTCTACTCATTTTTAATCACATATTCTTCAATAAAATAATATTTTCCATCACATCAATAACTTTTTTCTTTTTTTTTCAAACACGAATTATTTAGCAATCTACTATTCCAGAATATATTCTTCCAAAATAACGTGGCTCAAACACACCCTTAATCTCAACCACTTGTCTCAATAAAAGACATTGCACTACCCGCGACTAGGAAAAAAGTTACCTATATTATTTTGTGAAGTTAGTCTTAAGTAATCATACTATATTTATTACAAATATTTAGAAGACAATCTAAGGAGGAAGAAGGCTATTTGTCGTGTAAAATAAACACTACCTTTAAAAACCAAACAAAAGATCCAAAAAACAAAAGAATGGAGACCAAAAAATAAAACACTAACACTAAAATTTGTTGAAGAAGCAGCAAAACAAGCGTGGGCAATGTTTCTGTCAAGCTAAGCCTTGGACATTTAAATCACTGTTTGATCCCCATTTTTTTTGTGAAAATGTATTTTAGAATAGTAAGGGTGCGTTTGATTCGTATTTTTCAAGTTATTTTCCGTTTTCAATTTGCAAAACATTGAAAACATGTTTGGTCTTTATTTCTAAAAATGTATTTTCGGAAACAAGGACAAACTTATAACATAAAACTCAAAATACATTTTTCCGTTTTGAGTGTTTTCNCTAATAAAATAAAATTATAAGAAAATCAAAATTTAAAATCAAAATAGTTCAAACTCTTAATGATTATTTACATAAAAGTTCTAAAAAGTATTTAAGTGAATACAAATAAAAATATTCTCAATCGAAATTATTAATTTTCATTTTTATTTCCTATATTTGAACTCAATTTAATAGAGAAAAAAATATTGTAAGATTGACCAACTTTAAAATGTTGAATAAAATATCATAAAATAATTTTTCAAAATGATAAATTAAATGCATTTTTAACAATCTTAAAATATATCATCAAAATAGAAAATTGAAAATGAATTCAAAATTGAAAACTAAAAACTAAAACATAAGCCCAACGAGCCCTAATTTTTGGAGTGCTTGTGATTAAAAAGTAACGAAAATTTTTCAATTTACGTGTAAAATTATTTTATGGGATAACTTGTGGTTAAAAATGAGTTTTGAAAAAATGAAGGCTAAACATAGGATTTAAAGTGTAGATTTTCAGTGAGTTTATTATCTTAGGGTGTGTTTGAACCACATTATTTTGGAAGAATATATTATGGAATAATAAATTGATAGAGAATGTGTGGTTGAAAAAGAAGAAAAAGTTATTGATGCAATGTAAAATATTATTTTATTGAAAAATATAATTGAAAATGAATAGAAAAATGAAAATGAAAATGAAAATTTTAATATATATCAAATGAGAGGGCATAATTGAAACTTGGAGGTTTATCTAGACCAAGTATCATATCAAAAAAAAAAAGGTGCGCGCGTTTAGCAAAGTGTCATTTCAAGAAAATTGGCCATGTAGTGTGAATTACATCTATGGTCATTGAAATTTCAATGCAATTTTTAATCAAGTCGCTGAACTTTAACTTCGTTTAAAACTTTTTCACTTTGTCACTGAACTTATCAGGGAGAGGTGTTGCATGTGTTCAACAACCATACTAGTACAAAATAATTTGACAACTTTTTTTACAAAACGTCACTTGATAGCCCCCTATTGGACGGGCAGCTGCAGCGGGCCCCTCACCACAAGCGCCCCCCAAGTGTCGTTTTGTCAAAAAAGTTATCAACATATTTTGTACAAGTAGAATAATTGGGTGTTCAAAGATAGGAGTAGGGCATCTGGCATCCGATGGGATGGAAGATGGATCGGGAATGGAGTGTTCGAAGTTATGGTGCTTGAGGTTCATACACATGCTGAAGAAGATGAATAGTAGTAATCGAGAAAAAAAAACATACAAGAAATACAACACAAAGTCATTAATCAATATCGCCAAGTATGAAGCGAACAATTTATTTCAGAAACTACAGTTAAAACCAAGTTATACAACATACCTATGACAGTTTTTCTTCTCGTGCTAAGAATGAGAAAAATAGTACAATGGAAAATCGTGTAATTGCTAAAATCTTCGTTACCTCGTGGAAGCAGCTAGAAACTAACGCACAGGAAAATCAATAAGTTCCTTTCTAACAGATGAAAGACAATTTGATGAGTGATATGTCTCTAACTTATGTCAACTTTAAAATTTTGAACTGGAAAATTGGCAGAACCTGTAAGAAGAAGTTCATCCTGTTGAGCGGAAACAACCTCCAGGGAGAAGGAACTTGAACTTTTCTGCGTTCTCTATCAAGTAAGCTGGAAGATGAACAGCAGATGCTGACCGGGGAATTGAACCCATCTTTTTGAACAATTCCTTAAAACTATACTCTTCTGGTAACATGTTGAAAAGATCGTCTCCCCTACAGATAAGGTTTTGAATTCTAGAATATTTCATAAATTCTTTATGTCTCACACGGTCTGCATGACTATAGGCAGTCATTTTGAATACAAATTCTCTCAAATACCTGAAGCAAAAGCTACAGTGCCAACCTGCATCGGAAAGAATAACATCTGTTTGGCGTGAATGTCGATATTGGGTCCATGGGCTGAAAATATGGATTGTGGCACGCCAGCTGCTGTAGTCGACAGGGAATTCAAAGGAATACATATAATGCCTCAACTCAAGATGCAGAACGGGAGGAACCTCATCACACCATTGCAACAGTTTCACAGTGTGAGGACTTGGGATTTCATCAGTGTCTGACATTATGAGTAAGTCGCCATTGGATATACCTGCCCGACGAAGCAACCCATTCATAGCCACACGCTGCTCGGATTCAAGTTTAAAGGGGTCATCGTGTGACCCATATGATGCAATACGGCCAGGAAATGTGCCATGAACAATCTTTTCTTCAGCAAAAGCAAACCGGTTCCGATTTGTAGCAAAATAGAGAGGTTTTGGGATGCCTGTGAAGGTAGTGTTCGCTTCCAAGATGACAAATTTAGTAACATATGGATGGAGTTCCTGCCACCTAATCTCAAGCAAGTCCAATTCATTGCTGAATATTATTCCATCAAAAACACGGCGTGGTTTGGCACGCAAGGACCAACCATGGAGGCCACAAAGGTTTTCCATAGAAACATTCTCTGCATAGTAATGTGGCAAATGCTCAAATTGCGGTGGAGGATTGTCCCAAAGTGGACGAAAGAAATAGGAGATCTTCTGACTGTGAATGAAAATCCCAATGACACAAATTGGTACAAGTATTAGTAGTAAAATAAAAATGAACTTTCGAGGAGAGCGTCTGGCGCTGAAGCGGAGAGGTCTTGGAGCCATACTGCAAGAAGCATTGGTCAGGTTCATTGACTAACGCAGAATCAGCACTCCACCAATCATTATCTGCATGATTAAAGACGTGGATGAGAAGGAAAATCAGCAAATACATAACAGGACTGTGTTGAAACAAGAAGCACGTATGAAAAGAATGAATACACAAATCTGCAACATTTTAGGTCTCTGTCTAATGTCAAGTTCAATTGGAGGATTCTGGAGGTGAAAGGATTGAAAGGAAGTGTAAGAGAATAGATGATTGCCACCTTTTACATTTGTATAAGTGAAGGTGAACAGATCATTAAGTTTGGTCCCCACCTTTCCGATGGATTCCCCTCGTAACTAATTATTTCTTTCCCTTCCCTCCCCTCCCCTCCCCTCCATTACTGTCAAACTGAATGCAGCATAAACACACTCAAATGAGGCCTTTCCATTTCACAATGTACGATCATGATAGTGTGATTGGATGACAGACTGGCACTTGAAAATGAATAAATATCAGTTTCATTAAACTTAATGGATTGCAAGATGGTAAATCGAAACAACAGAGTAAAGATTTTATGGTCAAAACAAACACTATACATTTTGAAAAACCAGAAGGAGATTCCATCTATTTCTGCACTCTTGTTGAAACACATGGTGATCAGCAACATTAAAAAAAGAAGCATTTCAAAAAAGAGAAAAGTAACAAATCACAAAAATTTCTGTTACTGCCCTTAGAAGCACTCAAATTAGGCCATTGCATTTAATACTTTGGTCAGTCTGACCATTAAAATGCCTTTGAATGATAGACATTACCAAAATCAATTTACAAACTACCTCCCTCCCTCCTCTTTTTTTAATTAAATGGACCATTGTTAAGTTATTTTAGAGATTGTCATGACAGATACCATCAGAACAAGTGGTTCTCAAGATTATCTCCTGAGGAAAAACTATCCCAACAAGTGAAAGATCACAATGAATTAAAATCCTTATCTGGCCATCCTTCTTCGAAATTTGATGATGATGAAGTGGGAGAAAAAACTACCTACATATTTGATGTATCAGCATCTCGATAGGTCAAATAAAAAGTGAAACTGGTGGGAACACAGTGTATAGTGCCTGGCACTTCCACAAGGACTAAAATGTGACTCTTTTTATGCCTAGAAAATCTCGTTCAGGTACTTTTGAGTCAACTAAGTATTTGACAATCACAACTTAACTAGTGAAATCCTCTTTGAGGTTCTTTTGACTCCAGAAAGCAAAAGATGTTCATATAAGGACTGGTAAGGTAAAAATCAATTTGAGATTTGAAATCATTTTGTGGTAATTTTTCTTTATCTAAAACTACAACGTAAAACTATTGACAGCATAAACCTATCGGTATTTTGCCTTGAGCACCTCAAAAAATCCTTGACACCCTTCCCCTATTTAACTTGGCACACATCTTGAAGGCATGATGACACATATTTGTGGATATCACAACAAATAGGAAATTCAGGCTAAAATGAGACTTCCTTAGAGACTGTGGAGAGAACTTTGATCACTAGTAACATCATTCAAGGATTATGCTTGATTATTATAATGTTCAAGAATCAAGGGATGCAATGCACAATATTCAGGATTTTTGGTCAGTGAATTAGAAGCCTAATCAAAGAAATAAGTTGAAGAGTAAGAAAAGAAAAGAACAAAAAATAAAAAATCTTTATAGAACCTACAGAGATACACCTTGATTCCTCTCAGTCACTGGCGGAGCTGGGGGGGGGGGCAAATTTTTGACAATTTTTTTCTTATTTAAAAAAAAAAAAAAAAATTGGTTCTTTTGTATTTACCATTACCATTTTGTCCTGAAATAGAATAAAATTCTTAAACCCTACCAATTTCATTTTTCGTTTTCATCTTCAAAGCATGAGAACTTGAAAGGAACGTTTGTAATAAGGTTGTACTTTCTTTTATATATTTTTTGGTTTTTTTGTTAATAAAGTATCCAAAAAAAAAAATTCGGGGGCAGCGAACCCCCGTGGCCCTCCACCCCTTTATCTCTATATCTTCAATTCTAGGACCCCTCAACTTCAAACGGCTGGCTCCGCCCCTGTCTCAATCCATTACATTCAGCATTAATACATAAGCTCAAGACACTTTGAGATTGATTCTTTGTTGTATTCACAATATATTTTAGCATTGAGACTCAACAATTAGCAAAAATGGAACATCTGTTTCTAGAACTACAATAAATAGGCCTCCATATGCGAGTTTGTTCACAGTATAATTGACAAAAAATGAGAACTATAAATCATAACTCACACATGCTACGCTAAAAATTACTAGTATAGTTGCCAACCGGATCAATATCATGAAAAATAAACTGTAAAATTTCAACCTGTGTAACTATATAAAACCTGACAAAGAACTTTGGAATCGCCATTCTTTTACTGTTAACTTGGCTATGTTCTTTTACTGTTAACTTGGCTACATAGCCATCTCTTTTCCCATCACTTTATAATTTCCATTTTCCTCTGGCACTGCATGAGTAGTAAAGTTATAAACACCCAAATATTTCAGCGATTCACCCTCCCCCCACAACAAAGAAAATCTTTATTAACAGTCACAACAATAAATTTGGTATACTATGTGTCGTACTATCTTTGGAATTTCACAAGGACAATAATTAAGCCCATTGAAAAATAGAGTGTATACATAACTAAAAGAGTCAAAATTCAGTATTATTTAACAAATAAAGGATCTTCTCAACATTTATTGTCATATACATAAGAACAACATATCCGTTGCCATCTCTTGTCCCCATTTCTAGAAGAAATACAAGGTGGATTTTGTGTAAAGAATATCTTAAAAAGTGGGCAACTCTGAAATGTATACGAGCAACCTAAACTGACATATTTATACCATGTTCGGCTAGACTTATAAGCTTATCCAAAACATGCTCTTAATTAGCATTTAAGTGGCAAGAGTAAGCAATAGCTGCTTCAGCACATAAAAGGCAACTGAGTTATGAGAAACGGTTATGTGCCCGGATTGAAAAAATCTCTGAGGTTAAGTACAATAATTGTGATTACTAATTACATGGATCTAACAGCTAAACAACGAGTGTACCTTAGCAGTTTAATAAATGCAAACCACTCATCAGAAAACACTATCAATAGGAAATTTCACAAAATGGAAACTTTTCTAGTATAAAATACTCCAATTGGATTTCTTATGATCAGATTTTTCATGAATTTACTCAGATTTAGCACTACTATGTGCAATTCAAAATCCCTTAATCGCAATAAATATAATTGAAAATGAGCTTAAGTAGCAAACAAGTGCTGAGCTTGAGCAACGTCAACGCAATTAATACTGAGCTCAAAATACAGTAAAATAATAGTTCGAAATCAATCATAAAGTTCAGAAGTCAATAGAATTAGAAAGAAACACAAGAAACCGGAAAACCTAAACAGTTACGTATGCGTTTCACCTAATCAATTCGATGACCATTCAACAAAATTAACATAAAGTGCACAACTTTCAACTCCAAATCCCTACAGAAAAAAGTCAACGTGCCACTCCAATTAGAAAACAAACGATATTACCAAAACAGATAATCAAATGGTGTCTTCGTCCATAAATTTAGCTGAAATTCATACCTCACATCAGAGTTAAACGAGACTGAGAAACCAAAGTTCCCGGGCCGAATCATTATTTCATTATTGTGAATATAATCGCCCATATTCCTGCATGTACACAACCTATACAATTGTATATCTTACATGTAGGTATAGAGAGAGAAAGAGGTGTTTGAAAGAGAGAAGCCTGCAGGGTCAGGAGAGAAGGTAGGAGATTTGAGATGGGGCACTATGATTGAGTGTGCTCGAGACCATGAAGTTCGGACCATGTGAGTCCACAAACGTGGCAACGTGTACAGGTGCTTCCATTATTTACAACAATTTCAGATATATAATCATATTAAGTCCCGTTTGGTGCACATTATTTTAAAAAGAATGTATTTTTTTTGTTGATGTAATGGGGAATATGTGGATAAAAAGAAGGAAAAGTTATTGATGTGATGGAAAATATTATTTTATTGAAAGATGTGTGGTTGAAAATGAGTAGAAGAATGAGAATGAAAAAAAAAAGTAGCCCAAACATGGGCTAAGATAATATATTACACATAAATTCAAAAAAAAAAAAAAAATCTTCTTTTTAATCACACATTCTTAAAAAAAAAAATATATATATTATTCCAAGTATTTTTTTTCCAAGTATTAAAATGGCAAACATTAAAAAAAATAATATTCTTTCCGACTCTCTGTCCCATAAAAATAGATTTAGAAATAGTAAAAACGAAGGGTTAAATGGTTGAACTCGAACCCACGTCCATTATGTGGTTAAAAAAATTAAAAAGACTAGAAAAATGATCTTCTTCGATTATGATAAAAATTAACATTTTATTTTAGGCACAAACTTCTTTTAATCGTAATACTATTCAAATGGTCTATATGAATAATTCCAATGATAAAAAAATTTATTAAAAAGATATAAAATATATGGTAAAAATATTTATATATCATCTGCGATGTATTATATTTTGGTATCGATGTCTAATAAATACACTAATATTTAAAATTGGTCTCCGTTGTATAATATGAATTGTCAACATCTGGAAAAAGAAATATATAATTTTTATTGACTTCCGAATCTAGACAACATCTGGTCTTTCTTAGACTACATCAAGTTGACAGGGTCCATGTCAAATTGTATTGGAATGAATTTTTTTTAAGATATTATATATTTTTGTTTGTATGGAAAAGTTTCATCTACGTGACTGCGTTGGATTGGAGTGGAGGTGATTTTATAACTACCCATTTGTAAGATGGGGAGTCATTGATCATATACCTCTTTCCCATTTTTTGTCCTATCCCATTTTTTGTCCTATCTAGAGATGACAAAAAAATTCAACGACTCGAGTTAAGACATAGGAAGTGAGCCAGAACTTTCAGTTAGTCAATCCACCACCTTCAAATATATATCAGTGGAGTATTTAGTTCAATAAACCCAAGCCGACTCGACCCGCTAAGGTCCGGGCCGAGCCTCATTTTTTTGGGCGGACTTTACTCAGCTCGACCCCAAAAAACTCGAGCCGAGCCCGAGCTTTTTTTTTCGGGCTCGGGTTCGGCTCGTTGACATAGCTAGTCATATCTACCATTCAAGATGGGATTCTACGCTCCATACGTGATGGGCTATGAGCAGTGGTGGAGCCAGCACACGACAAGGTCACGCGACCATCCGTGTTGACTACGTTGGAATTGGATTTTCAGTGCAGTTTGTGAAGCTGTCAACGCCTTAGACGATGTTGAAGGAAGAATGTAAAACGTTGGACATTTTCTTAATTTTGTTGGGTCATATTTTTTAATGTTGGGCTTTTCAATTTTCAATTGGATTTGGGCCCGTAGCTAAAAAACTCAATAAAAATTATACATTTACATATTACAAAAATCACCAAAAAATCAAAACAATCCCCCTACCATCAGCCCCTGCCCCTACAGTAACGCGACTCCCTTAGTCGTTACAGCAGCTTGCATCGGCAGTGGCCACTCGCCCTCCGGCCCCTCCGCCTTCAGTTCTGTCGTCCACAAGACTCTAGGTGATTCAATGATTATTATTTATTTTTTTTGGTTTTTATTGTTTTTGTTATTTTAAATATTTTATGCTTTAATAATTTATGAATCATGACTCATGAGTATTGCATTTTGATTTATGTGTTATTTGAGAATATGTCAGTTGAGAATTATGATATTAAAAATTTATTTGAGTATTGTGAAATGTGAATTGTGATTTGTGAAAATTGAAAATGAGAAATTGGGGAATTTATAATTTGTGATAAATTGGGGTTGGGAATTGAAAATTAAAACTTTAATCATTTTTTAATATTAATGTTAAATACGTTTTATTTTTTATTAACAGTCGATTCTATTATAGATTATAGAACGATTTTTCCAACATAAAGGAAAGTCTCAACCTAGTTTGTGTAGTAATGCATCTAGTCTCGCCACTGCTTCTAATCGAGCAAATGATTTGTTAATCATTAATAACGCAAAGAAGTCTTGTTTATCATGTATTTTATATTATTATTTCGATTTGTATTGAATTGTATTTTGATATAAATATATGATTTTTGTGTTTTAGTGCATTTACATATAGACTAAAGAATTTTTTATATTATTTAATTTAATATTAATAAACGATATCGTTATATAGTCGTTGACTGTCACTGTCAACGACCGCCCTATCGAGTCGAAGTTCTGGATCCGTTCCTCACTATGCAGGATAAATTGAGGGAGAGTATTATAAACAAAGAAGAAAATATTTGATAACTCCGATATCAATTTGTTGTAATGATACGCGAGAAAATAATATGACACAATGAAGTAATTGATCACAAACTCAAGAAAAAATAATTGACAGGGGAATGGAGTTTTAACTAATATATATAGTGTCTGTTTGATTGCAAAAGTGGAAAATGGGTGGAAAGAAAATGTTTTACAGGGAATTGAATTGCCTAAAAATTGTTTGATTGGGAATTGTAATTAATTGTGTTTGATTGGTATAATTTTCCACCTGCTCCGTTTGACTTTATTTTTCATGAAAATTGTCAATTAAAGGAATAAAATTTCTTAGAAATGGTGATAGAACTTGTTTGGATTGCCAAAAAGTTAAAAAAGAAATTTCGAATTTTTTTGTGTTCGTTTGATTTTGTTTTTCATGCAACTTGTCAATTAAATGAATATATTTTTTTACCATTGGGTTTGGAAATTGTTCCAACTGTCAAAAAAAAAAAAAAAAAGCAAAAAAAAAAAAAA
>CAIGRF010225335.1:103191-119037 GCA_903798235.1 Fraxinus ornus | reverse complement strand
GACGAAAATATTTTAAGGGGGTGAGAATGTAATACCCCGAAAATTTTCATAAAATATAATTCAATTTTTATATACTATATTTTAATATTTTGAAAGTTAGGGACTAAATAATACATTTATCAAATTATATTTTATTTGTGTCAAATATTTAGATATTGATGGAGTTATCGCAAATATATGAATATTGGTCTCGTTGGATAAATCGTAATTAGCTACATAAATCAGGCTCGAGAAAAAGTCGATTCGAATAAGTTAGCTCCAAGATATTTTAGTCTGAAGGAATTGTCAAAAGCTAATTTATTTTTATTATCATTTAATTATAATTTTGAAAGTAAGGGGTGGTGAAAAAAGATTTTCCTTTAAAACAAGAAATTCCGTTAGTTTTTCCGTTAAATCAAGAAATTCCGTTAGTTTTTCCATTAAACCAAGAAATTCCGTTTAATAGGCACTTTTTATATATAGAAAGAAATATGCTTTTTTTTTTTTTTTAACATGACCATATGGAGTCTACCCAGTAATTGATCTGAAAATACTGTATGAAAGCAAGAGAATCAACTGATTAAAAATTGGTTATAGCAAAAGTTCAGTCTTAACTTTGCAGGGTAATATTAAAAATCGATTTTAAAAATGTTTTGCAGTGTCCCGAATCTATGGCCCTGTTTGATCTTGTTTATTTTCCATCCAAGTTCAAACTTTTTTTGTGTTTGATAGCCAAATTTTTCTTGGGCAATTAATTCCTCCCCACCCGACCCCTTTTTCCTTGCTTTCATTGAATTTGTCTTCCCACCATTTTGTTGGGAAAATGATTTTCCACCTTGTTTATAATGAAGTTCGACCATCAACGATTGAATTGATTATCATTTTATTGTCGTTAAATTAATGACATACACCAAAAATTCGTGAACTAAAATAAAATTCTCGATGGAAGTTTAACTTGTATTAAAGAAGTGTAGGGGTTTATTAGGTTAATGATGGAAGCGTAATAAATGTTTACAACTTAAACTTGTATAATGATTTACTAATTACTGTTGACATTCGAAAGTATGGCCCAACCGAATGGTCTAAAGAATGAAGCCCAGCTAGGAGATTCGAAGGATAAGCCCCAAATGGGACCATGTAAAAACCCAAGAAGTTATGTAGTGAAGACTCATCAAAAAGTCTGATAGACGCCCAAAGATAGAGTTATATAAAGGAGGTCCACCATCGCTTAAGTCAGCTCGTCGCCCAAGATTTGAGCGAGTATAACATCATTATCGTCCAAGTCCACAATACGTCCAAGAGCTGGACGAGTGTAATGTCTTGTGGCTAATCCAAAGCAACGATTATTGAAAAGGTTAACAAACGATTTTATCACAGTCCACGACTCAGGAATCTCGGTTGAAAGTAGTTAAGTGATGGAAGTAATGACAGTAGTTTCTCAACAAGTCATTCACTATGCAGAAAGTGGGTAGTTATAGAGTAACAAGCGGTTTTCAAACGGTTCTCCAAGAAAACTGTTAGAGAATGTATAAAAGAGAAGAGAAGATATAGAAGCAGCCCCGATCAAATTACTCTCGAACAGAGAATATGTAATTTAGTTTCTTTTCATTTCTTCTTGTTAACTTTCAATTGCTTTGTATGCTTGTGCCATTTGGAAGTATTTCGCTTCTTGTAAACTATAATCTTCATAAATAAAAACACCATTTCCAAAAGGTAAACATTCTGGACACGAAAAAGTAGCATTGAATTCTGTCTTTCAAATGAATATATTTCCCAACGCTTCTGCTCCAAATCCAAGGCTAAATCGGCTGCCAAATCCAAGCCGATTGCTATGCCCGCAAAGCCGAAATCAGCCCCTAAAAGAACTGGTGCAGAGAAGCCCCAAAGCTGAAAAAACAAAGCAGTCTGCTAAGGTTTTAAGGACATCGACAAGGTCATCTCCAGGTAAAAAGGTCGCTCCGGCGCCCGTGAAGAAAGCAGCGACTCCGACGGCAAGGAAGACCACAACAGTAAGGAAGCCTCCGGCAGCACATGAGGCTCCTGCAAAGAAGGGGAAGAATGAGAACGAGAGAGAGGGCTGGGGCCTCAGGCGTCTATGAAAGCAAAGAATCGGGTTGGGTCTGTTTTTGGGTTGAACCGACCCGACCCACAATTATTTTAAATTTATTTTACCCGATCCGACCCGAATTTATCCCCAACCAGACCCGACCCCTTGTGAGTCGGGTCGGGTCGGGTCGGGTCGGGTCGATTTTTCGAGTTTTTGTTTGGATGCCCAGTCCTAGTCTCGAGATGTTTGTTCTTTACACAATCGTCTGAATCTTTTAATTGTTAATGAGGCCCGACTTTCCGTGCGAAACAATTACATAATACTACAAATATTTTGGTTGAATTATTTCTTTGGATTTGATCTTCTAGCCTATTTTATTATGCCAATACCAACCAAATGATTGATAAAATCTTCAATTTGAATAAAAATGATATATTTTTGTACCATGATAAATAAGTTGATAACTTAATATTTAATTAAACATATATAAAATTCACTCTCTCAACTAATCATCTTATTTAAAAGTCTAAAGTATTAGAGATAAGTCATATTTTCTCGTTTTAACTTTCAGCATGTTTCCCCAGTAGAGCATCACTTATGTCTTGAGTTCATTGAAAATATTTGAATTTTAGCACACCCGAACATCTTTTTCTGAATTCGCCGTTTTGGATTTAGTATATCAAGTATGTCCTGATTACTTTGTTCATATTACTTCAATTGATTTTTCGTTGACATGGCTGATTATGACCTAACAAATGATTAAGATGAACTAATTTGCTTAATGTAAATATGTAATGCAAATGAAGAAGATATTAAGGAAAAGAAAAAAGTAAAAGATAAAGAACATAAGCCAATTAATTATGTCCTTTTTCATGATTGTAACACTCAAATCCAATCTGCCTAACCAAAAGCTAGAAAACAATTTCAAGAATAATTAAAATCAAACTGTGCTTAAAGGTTTGAAGATGCTGTCTTTTTATAGTAAAACTTTTTGTAAAAAGTGAAGTTGAGATTGAAAATTCTATCTGATACAAGCACAATTTGTTAGAAATTAAGAGTAAAACAAAATAGAAGAGGACAGTAAACATGTAAGTTAATCCTAGACCTTCAAAACTATTGGTTGTGAGGAATTAGTTGCTGTCCTCTTCTAGGTGTTCATAATTTTTAACATGTTTTTGTTTTTCAAATCACAAGAAGATGGAGAAGAGGTTTTATTGTTGACTACACCGACGAGATGTAGTGTAGCGATTTTCACAATCAACACTCTTGTTGAAAAAGTTACTCAATCGAGTTGATTCAAGTACAAAATGTACGCACATATTTTATTCTTTTCTTCTCTCCAAGTCCTTTTGTGTTTTTGTATTGAAAGTCAAAACCTTTTAAGGGTGTGTTTGAGTCACATTATTTTGAAAGAATATACTCTGGAATAGTAGATTAATGGAGATTGTGTGGTTAAATAAAACGGAAAAATTATTAATGTGATGGAAAATATTATTTTATTGAATAATGTGTGGTTGGAAATGAGTAGAAGAATGAAAATGAAAATTTTAATGTGTACCAAACATGGGCTTAAATCATATTCCATAATTCTATTTTTCAACTATATTTATGAATAGTCCAAATATTGTACTAAAAATGAAATTTCCTCAATTAAATTCTTAATTAAGTTTAAATGATTGAATATAGTTGGTCTGAACACATCATAAAAGGTATGAAAGCTACTTGTTTATTTATTCATTAGCCAAGTACAAAATTAACTTATATTTATTTTTAATTTTAAAATCGATCAAATAAGTTACTTTTCTCTTATTTGTTAAATAAGTAACTTATATATAATGTATAAGGGAGAGTCAAAAGGCACTAATGAAACTCTATCAGCTGGCACGGCACAAAATATCCTATCAACTAAATTGATTTAGTTGATGATGAAAGAGCTTTATCATAACAACCAAAATGAGAACAAAATAAATAAATTTGGTTTTGATTTTCAATAACCATCAATTAATTGATGTGTTGTTAAGGGAATACGTGTTAAGTGTTTGACATGACCTTCATTTTTTACGTTGGTAATAGGATTTTAACAATTTCTTGACGATACTAATATAAATGAGTAGGCTAATTGTTATAATTATTGTTCAAGATTAAATTTGTGTTTAATGAAATGGATGAATTGAGATAAACTAGACCCAAATGAGATGAATTGGTTTTGGAATCAAAATTGGACAATTTGAGTTTTGCCCATGCGTACTCAGGCAATTCAACCATGTGTACACATGATTTGAGCCTGCAGAAACAAAAGTAAAAATGCTTATACCATGCACATGCATGGATTATAGTAAGCATACGAATAGGCCAAAAAACTTGCCTTTATAAGACTGGTTTTTTTAATTTGATTCTTGGCAGCTTTTCATGAAAATACTCAGCTTTTGATATTAGCATGGCACTATTTCGTGAATGATGAATTGAAATCTATAAATATGCGATAGATTTCAATTACAAGTACAACAAATCAATAATCAAAACCATATTACAGTGCTTTTAAATTCAATTCACAAACGTTCAAAGAGTTCTTCAACTTTTTAGAAGATAAATACAAGTGCTCAAGTTTTCTTCTTCAAGACTTGATCAATCCTACAAATCACTTGCCAATAGTCCATTTAAGCACCAATTAATTCGTAGATAGAGCAAATATCGTTTGAGGACATCGATCTCGTGTTTGAGCATTTTTACCATATTTAGCGTTCTTGATTATTTCTTTTTGTTATCTTTTCCATTCCTTTGAAGGATAATATTCCAACACTATTTACTTAACATCAATTTAGGTGATAGTTGCATTAGGAATGACAAATTTCATGTCCTGTCCTGCATGGTAAAGGGAATGACAAAACAGGGAAACGACCTTCTCGACCTACCTACTTTATTGTCAACCATATATGGTTTACTGTCACATTATTAAAAGAAGTTGAGATCGCTACATCTAAACTAGTATTAGATAGTACTATTGAATAGTAATTCACTGAAAAATAGCGTCGGATGCATATAACCATCTCATGAAGTAACACACATGCAATGGTGGCTAGCTTCCTTGCTATAAGAAAGAGTTTTGCTGTTCGTCCAGGGCCACGTGGGCCGTGGACCAGGGGCGCGTGTGGCCCTATCTAGCAAAACTCATCAGAAAATAGATCCTCGCGACAGATTCAAAAAGAGTCTCTGGCTTGTGTGGTACTGAACCAAACAATATCTAAGCATGAGTGAAAAATTGCTTTGTGGGCTTGCTAGTTACTTCATTGTGGATACTCTGAATCCTCAACGGAGCCATCAAAATGAACAACCCTAATGCTCTTGAATTTATAAATATTGAAGATCTTTTGCAAGAATAACTGCCCCTACACTATGAATTTTGATCTTGCAAGAAAAGTATAATAATAATAATAATAAAAGAAAACAAGGCAAGTGCAGTCATTGAGGGCATTTACATACCTTTAGGCTTGGATTAAAATTTCTCTATCAAAATTTTAATACGCGCATAATATATTGTAAATGAGTTTACAGTGAGATGTGAATTTAGATCTTCACTTGATTCCAATACTATGCTATCTTAGAGTAAGTTATAAAAGATAAACTATACATTCATTAAATCTTCTTTTCAATAAAAACCAGTGAAACATGATAATAAAAATAATATAAGATTTAACCCTCATTTTATTTGAATTAAAATTTTAAATCAAAGTCAACAAATAATTAATATGAACACAAATTTTATAGGATTCACAATTTTCTACTGACACATCTCATCAACTTTTATCAAAATTTCTTAAAAATATGATTTTAACATATACCAAATATGAGCTTTTAATCTAATTTAAAAAAAAAAAAAATTGATTAATGACTACTCAACCTTTTTTTTTTTTTTTCCCTTTATTATTAGTCATCTAACTTTATAAAATTCACCCCTTTAATAACTCTATCAATCTCCTGTGGCATAGAAGTAATGGAAAAATTATTTTGTCAACATTCCAATGTTAAATTTGATGCAAATTAAAAGTGTGACAAATCTCGAGTAATAAAAATCAGAAGCCAAACTCTAAATTATTTAGTTCAGCTCGAACCCTTTAAAATCAGATGTCAAACTCAAACTTATAAACACTCCCCCAAACATACGCTAACCAGTTTGTGGCAGATTAGTTTTCTCCTCTTAAACGTGATAAAATACCATTTATATAAGTTGATTTTGTTTTTCACACTGATTAATAAATCTTATTTAAAGTTACTAGAAAAATAATTTTTACCAAAAACTTTCCTAATTTACCTTTATTTAATTATCAATAACTAATAGTAAATTATTATTGGAAGTAGTAAAGAAATAAGGGTATATTAGTAAATGAACAAGACAAACAATTTTTAATAAAAAAAAAGACTATATTATTGAGATAAAAAAAAAAAAAAAGGAAAGTCAGTTTATATAAATGAGACGGAGATAGTATAATTGAAAATCCACAAAAGCATTTTTTATCGATACCTGGCTCAAGTTAGTGACATTTATGTCAATTTTGCGCTTACTATCTATAGCCCATTGGGCCAGATAGTCTTCTTCCTTTTCACTCTTTTCTACTGGAACAAGATAAAGTTGAAAATAATTCTTAAGAAGCAGGCAAATCGTTCGTTCATGGCGTAAACTCTTGTCAAAAAATTCATGGCTTAGTGTAAAGAGAGACTTTTTCTGTAAGAACGAGCAATTTGGATTGCTTAATCAATGGTTTTTTTCCTCTATAGAAATCATTCCAAATCTCTCTCAATCTCAACCCTTTTAAAGAGTGGTTTCACTCCAACTCTCAAAGACTTCAACAATTTCCTTCTCTTCCTCACTAGAAATCAAAGATTCAGTGCCATTATTCACTTCTTTTCTCAGCTCACCTCTAATAAAATCAAGGGTGACTCCCAAACGCACACAATCTTCACCAAAGCTCTAATAAAAGAGCACAAATATGAAGCTGCTGCAGATTTCTTGAGAACCCACTTGGAGAAATCAAAGATTTTTGATAAAGATCGAATCTTTGATTCTATAGTCCAAGGCGTTTGCATATCTAACAAAGAACCTGAAAAGGGTCTTTCTCTATTATCGAAATTCTTGAAAATGGATGGTGGTATTTTTCCTTCTTCTTATACTTTTTGTTCATTAATTTATTCGTTTAGTTCTACAGGGAAATTAGATAGAGTGGTAGAAGTGTTAGAGTTGATGTCTGATGAGAAACTCAAGTACCCTTTTGATAATTTTGTTTCTAGTTCTGTGATTTCTGGATTTGTCAGGATTGGGAAGCCTGAACTTGCAGTTGGGTTTTTTGAGAATGCTGTAAAGTCAAGTTCTCTGAAGCCTAATGTTGTTACTTGTACAGCTCTAATGGGTGCTTATTGTAAACTAAGTAGAACTGATGATGTTTTAAATTTAGTTACTTGGATGGAAAATAATGGGTTGGCATTTGATGTTGTATTTTATAGCAATTGGATATACGGGTATTTGAGCGAAGGAATAGTCTGTGAGGCATTTCGAAAATATAGAGAAATGGTAGATAGGAAATTGAAGTTGGATGCTATTAGTTATACTATACTTATAGACGGGTTTGCGAAGGATGGAAATGTGGAAAAAGCTGTTGGATTTTTGCACAAGATGAGGAAGGACGGAGTGGAACCGAATTTAGTTACTTACACCGCGATTATTTTGGGATTCTGCAAGAAGGGGAAATTACAGGAGGCATTTGCAATGTTTAGAATGATTAAAGATTTTGGAATTGAGGTTGATGAATTTACTTATGCGATTTTGATAGATGGAGTTTGTAGGAGGGGTGATTTTGATCGTGTTTTACAGCTGCTTGATGAAATGGTGGAGAAAGGTATAAATCCAAGCATTATTTCGTACAATACTGTCATTAACGGATTGTGCAAAGCTGGAAGAATGTCTGAAGCAGATGATTTCTCTAAGGGCATAGTTGGAGATGTCATCACGTACACTACATTGTTACATGGCTATGTTAAAGAAAGGAGTGTGTCAGGGATTTTAGAAACAAAGAGGAGACTGGAAGTGGCTGGTATTCATATGGATGCAGTCATGTGTAACATACTAATTAAAGCACTAGTTAACGTGGGCTTATTTGAGGATGCTCTTGCAGTATTTAAGGCACTACCAAAAATGAACTTGTCTGCAGACTCTGTTACTTATTGTACTCTGATTGAAGGATATTGTAAAGCAGGTAGAATTGATGAGGCGCTTGAAATGTTCGATGAGTTCAGGGAAATATCTAATACTTCAGCTGCTAGTTACAACAGTATTATTTTTGGGCTTTGCAGAAAGGGCATGGTAGATATAGCAGTTGACATTTTCATAGAATACATTGAGAGAGGTTTACCTCTGAATAAATCAGTGTATCAAATGTTGATGAGAGCAACATTTAAAGAAAAAGGTGCAGATGGCCTTTTAAATGTGATTCACGGAATGGAAAATGTTGTAGTTGAAATATTTGATATTATATGTAATGATGCAATTTGTTTCCTATGTGAAAAGGGTTTTCCTGAGGCTGCATGCAGTGCATTACTGTTTATGAGAAGGAAAGAATCAATGGTAACAAGCAAGTGTTACTATTCAATCTTGAGGCTTCTTCTTTTTCGTGGCAAAAAATCGTTGGCTCAGCCTATCTTGACTTCATTTGTTAAAGTTCATGGTGTGTCTGATCTTAGAGTGAGCGGGATAATATTATATTACCTGTGTTTCAGTGATGTCAACAATGCCCTTAAATTTCTTGCAAAGACGAAAGAGAGGACATGGGCTATCACTATTCCTTTTGCTGTTCTTGAGACACTTGCAAAAGATGGTAGGGTTATGGATGCATATGAGCTTCTTGTGGGTGCAGAAAATAATGCCCCTGTTATGAATGTTGTTGACTACTCAGTTATAATTGACACCCTTTGCAAGGAAGGGCACGTAGATAAGGCTTTAGATCTCTGCTCTTTTGCTAAGAATAAAGGGATAGCTCTCAATATCATCACCTATAATTCAGTCATAAAGGGGTTGTGCCGCCAAGGGTGTCTGGTTGAAGCTTTTAGATTGTTTGATGCACTGGAAAAAAATGGCGTAGTTCCTTCTGAAATTACATATGGTACACTGATTGATGCTTTAACGAAAGAAGGAATTTTACAGGATGCCAGGATGCTGTTTGAGAGGATGTTCCTCAAGAACCTTAGGCCCAATATTCATATTTACAATTCATTAATTAATGGATATTGCAAGTCAAGTCTACTTGAGGAAGCTATAAAGCTTCTCGAGAATTTACAGGTTAGATGCCTTGAGCCAGATGGATTCACAGTTGGTGCTCTGATCAATGGTTATTGCCTGAAAAGCGACATGGAAGGAGCTCTGAAATTCTTTCTTGAGTTTAAAAGCAAAGGCTTATTACCAGATTTTCTGGGTTTTATGTTTCTGATTCGTGGTCTTTGTGCCAAAGGAAGGATGGAAGAGTCTCGGAGCATTTTAAGGGAGATGCTTCAGGCTGAATCTGTCATTGATCTCCTCAGAAGAGTTGATAGTGAAGTTGAATCAGAGTCCTTAGGAAGTTTCCTTATCATTCTGTGTGAGCGAGGAAGTATTCAAGAGGCTGTTGATGTTCTTGATGAAGTTGGATCCATGTTTTTCTCTTCTGGGAGGAGTTCTAGTGCTTACAATGGATTGAATCCACATGATATGAAAGCAAATACTAAATTTGGGCCGTCAATCTGCCGTGCAGTCAATTTGCATGCTCAGTCATGTGGCATTGAAAGCTTAGAAAATATGCCGAAGTTTCGTGACGATCGAGAAAGCAAAACATGTAACTGGCTAGGATTTGATTCTTATTATGCTCTTATTTATTCACTGTGTTCAAAAGGCGAGCTCTCAAAGGCAAATAGGATGGCGAAAAAGCTCTTGCATTTCGGGTAGAGGTTTGTTGCAAAAGCTCCTAATACTTGCTTCGAAGACCTAGGGGGATCTCCTTTTCTCTTCATTGCAGGGAAGTAGCCATACACGCACATCTGTAGGTATGTTCATTTTTATATCTCTTTCTAATTGTTAAAATATTGTATTAAACTATTTTAGGATTTAGTTTGAACATATGGGCATTCAGGTAGTACAGAAATTATAAGAGGTTAGCTTCTTGCCACGGTTATTTCTCTTCCTGACTTGTGGAAGAGATTACGAAAATTAATTTGCATGTTGTAGGAAACTTATAGAATCTACGAAGCATTGAACGAGGATACAACATGACCAAGCCTCGTGGACACATCATTTTATTCATAATAGGATATGATAATCACGCAACACAGTTATGATCAAATGATCTCGTATGTATATGGGTGTGTACATATGCATAAGCTTTTTTACCCGCGTCCTTGTGGATTTGTACATTTTGTAATGCCCGAATTTCTATAAACCCCCGGAGAGTTACCAAAAGTCATTTCTTGACATCAATATTACAGAAGTGATAGTAAAATTTTATAATTTGAAATAAACAATCTAATGTGAACAAGGCACGGTTTATATATTAATAAATACTTAAAATAATATACTTATCGAGGAAAATCAATGACTTAACAATACAATGAGTCAAATAAATCTACGAACACGTTCTTTCCAAACTTAAACGCATAATGCATAAAATAATTGATTTGGTCTCAACAAATAATAACAGAAAAAAAACATTTATTTTATTAGCTGAGTCAATACTTGGCTAGTTCCTGGCATAGGAACACCACTTATGATCCAACTATAATTATGCATATCTGATATTAAATTTTCATTATGTGATGTTACCATAAACATGAATACAAAAGGAACGTTACATTACATCTCAAGATTGATTATAAGCATCAATCCGCATATCAATTACTTCAAATCTGAATAATTTCTTTTGAAAAATCACGCTATTTGATTTTTAGCCTAACACATACCATGGGATAAAGTGACTTAAAATATTTGAATTTTGACTGGTTGATTCTGTCATGTACAAACAAAAATCTCAGTGAGCAACACTTCAGGTCAGGTTTGTGGTTTGGCTTTGAGTCTTATTGTCAGATGGCTGGTCAAAGAATTGTTTTGAATTGGTTTTGCGCTTACAAAAAAGGACGTATGAGAGAAACTGACGGATGACCTGATCATGTAATCAGCCTTGTATTTTCTCTAAAGGTGCACATTTGTCTTTCCTTTTTTGAATTGAAGACCTTTATATCTAGACATTCTGTCTAATGTTGCTACTTATCAACATGGTCATAATTTGCTCATATAAACAGGCTTAGTGATTCTGTTTCTTACAATTGAATGAATATTTATCAATTCTGACATTTTTTTTTGCCATTTTGCACTTGCAGGTTTATCATGCTATGATCATAGCCATATGGTTTGTAGATTCCATCGGATTAAATATGTTTTGAGATTTATTCAGCAAACAATGAACAAGGTACTTTTCTGAAAATAGCTCTTTATGGACACTATACAGTGGTGGTGGAGGTAAAATATGAAAAGATATTAATTAGATAGATTTTTGGTCATAGCAGCAAGGACTTGTTTGGTATATGGATTGAACAAACTAGACGGGATAAAGGAAGAAAGGTGTATGATATTTTCTGAGGTTGTCATGTCCAATCTAATATACCGAATATGTTTCATAAATATGCGTATGTTAACATGTTTATAAATTGATAATTAGTTTTTTGTCTTAAATAAACCTCTGTTAAAAAATGTGTAGTTCCCTCGACATTGTATTCCTCGGAGTAACTAATAGAATTATCGAATTTAGGTTTTGATAGGGTTTTATATAAATAGGGATTGGCATTCTAAGTCTCAACCTATTAAAGATTTTGACTTTATTAAGAGCAAGGATTTATACTACTTACCAAAAGACCGAAAGATTAACCACTCTTTTCAGAATAATTCTTATATAAAATTTAGCCAATTCTTCAGATTATTTATATCTTTCGGATTTGGATATTGGGACCCTTTTCTGTCTTACATATAGCCACTAATTCCACGGAAAAGATATATTTGTTCCCTGCCTGCCGCCGCCCTCTAAAAGAAAAGAAAAAGATTTAACACTTTCAGAAAATAAGACATAATATAAAAACACTGGCGTGCTTGGTTAGCTAAACTTGACAATATCAAAGGAGAAAAAGGAAACAAAATAATCATTTATAATGTCTAGTACTGCATCCAAATACATACGTTTCTAAAGTTTTGGTTAAAAGGTAACAGAAACAGTAGTATGGTGCATATCTGAAAATGTATACATACATTTTCTTCATTTCAAAAGTAAAGTACCGATCTTATTCATATATTGAGTTTGTTTTGATTCTTACCCTTATAAAGACAGTGATATTAGTTCATTCAGAAAGACCACGAAGATATTTATGCAACAGACTCGGATTCTTCTTGAATTTTGGAACTTTTTTGAGGGCTTCAACGTACTCGGGTGATAATCTGCCAGTTTTTTTGTAAACAAGGGCAATTGAACGCAAAAGGTCTCTGCACTGAAGATTCTTCATCTTTGGTTGACCCTCTAGGGGAGGATTGAAGATGAGCATTACACAAGATGCGATGGAAGGGTGTGCTCTTTCATCTCGACCTGCTGGTGGGATGGCTGAGGAAGGTTGTGTTCTTTCGTCTTGACCAGCAGGTGGGATAGCTGTTCTTTCACCTTGAGCAGCAGGTGGGATGGCTGAGGAAGGCCGTGTTCTTTCATCTCGACCAGCAGGTGGGATGGCTGAGGAAGAAGATAGGAGTATTGCAGCCGTAATGAAAGTGATAATGTCCATCAGTTTTGTTTTCTTGGTGTATGCTGCTATTCTTGGCTCATCTTGCTGCCTTAAAAACTTCAGTTTTGCATTCAAATTGAATTAAAAGCTTCAGTTTTGCATTCAAATTGCAGTTGTGCGTATTTATTGTGATTTAAAGATGTAATGTAACTCTTTCTTAAATACTATTTAGGGGGGGAGAAGAAATAGAGTTTTTACCAAACATGCTGGAAATAATAATCTGTACCAAACATGCTGGAAATAGAGTCTAATAAAGACTTCTAAAATGTCATGAACATGTAAAGCATTTTTACAAATACTATAATTCGACTATCAGGAATCCTACTCAAAAGAAAAGAAAAAGGGAAATTCAAAATTTAGTTTCACATTAAAAATGAGAAAAATAAATTGTTTTCTACAAAGATCTATCTATGATACTGTGCTGCAGTAAGTCCCCCGACTTTATTTCCCCTTTTTATTTTATTTTTAACTTTTTTTAACTTTTTTTTTTCGTGTATAAACTTAAACAGCCACAAAATCAAGGGGGAAATTACACAAAATCATCGTCATCAACACTGGCAGCAACGTTCTTTATCTTCAGCTCGGCTTCCAGTAACCTCCAATGTTTCTTCCAATTGCATTAGTACTAAAAGAGAAGTCAAATTTGTAAAACGTTTTAGACTGAATGAGTTTTCATTGAACATGCATACAATTTATAGTTACAAATAATCTATATATGGAAATTCTATTTATGGTACAAATATATTTATGTACAAGAATATTCTCGTGATTTGGGCGTGTAATCTTCTTCAATCTTAACATCCTCCCTCAAATTGATGCGGGACGATCAATAGGTATCAATTTGCTCACAAGAAACTGATGTCGTTGTCGAGTCATCGCCTTGGTAAATATGTCCGCAGTCTGAACATCAGTCGTGATATGTGGAAGAGTAATAAGGTGATTATCATAAACCTCACGTATAGAGTGACAATCTACTTCAATGTACTTAGTACGCTCATGAAATACTGGATTAGCAACAATCTGAATGGCACTAGTGTTGTCAGCATGAAGAGGAGTAGGCCCAAGTTGAGGACAACCAAGTTCTGCCAGAAGACCCCGAAGCCAAACAATCTCTGAACAGGCAGAAGACATAGCACGATATTCAGACTCAGTGGAAGACTTAGAAACACGATCTTGCTTCTTACTTCGCCATGAAACGAGCGCATTTCCAAGAAACATACACCAACCCGTAATAGAGCGATGAGTATCGACACAACCGGCCCAATCAGCATCACTATACCCAACGAGCTCAAGAGGAGAATTAGCAGGGAAGAAGAGACCGTTATT
Organism: Fraxinus ornus; assembly: GCA_903798235.1. Classification (NCBI taxonomy): domain Eukaryota; kingdom Viridiplantae; phylum Streptophyta; class Magnoliopsida; order Lamiales; family Oleaceae; genus Fraxinus; species Fraxinus ornus. The sequence continues at coordinate 104,858 of CAIGRF010225335.1, read as the reverse complement.
AGGTGTACCCAGTAAGTATCGAATAATACGACGAACTGCAGCCAAGTCAAAGTGTCGTGGAGCATGCATGTACTGACAAACTTGCTGGACAGCATAAGAGATATCGGGTCGTGTAATAGTGAGGTAATTTAAACTACCCACCAATTGACGATATAAAGAAGGATCAAGAAGTAGATCACCGTCCTCTTTGCAATATTTCACATTCACTTCCAAAAGGGTATCAACATATCTACCATCCTGAAGTCTAGCTAAGTTAATCAACTCCTCCGTATACCTATGTTGATGTAGGTAAGTTCCGGCTGGACTCGAAAGCACCTCAAGACCTAAGAAATATTGCAAGGGACCCAAATCCTTCATGTGAAAGGACTCCTTAAGTCGATCTTGAAGGTGAGATATCAATCCAGAATCAGTCCCTATAATGACTATATCATCCACGTAAACAAGAAGAAGTACCATACCCGCCTCAATGTTGGAAATAAACAGAGACGAATCATATTGACTCTGAGTGTGAGAAACCAAGAAGAGTGGAACGAAACTTGTCAAACCAGGATCGGGGGGCTTGTTTCAACCCATAAAGCGAGCATTTTAGCTTACACACATCGGAAGAGGGCAAAGAGAAGAGACCCGCAGGTGGTGTCATATAAATCTCTTCCTTAATGTCACCATGTAAGAAAGCATTCTTAACATCCATCTGTCGTAAAAACCATCCCTTGGAGGCAGCTATAGCAAGAACGAGACGCACGGTTGTCATTTTGGCGACAGGTGCATAGGTCTCCTCATAATCTACTCCATATTCTTGACGATTACAGAGAGCTACCAATCGAGCATTATAGCGGTCCAGTGAACCATCAGAGCGGAACTTAATAGAGTAAACCCATTTACGCCCAATAGGTTTGAGACCAAAAGGACGATGAACAATATCCCACGTGTGATTTTCTTGAAGTGCCTGAAGTTCCTCCTGCATGGCCTTGTTCCAACAAGGTTGGGTAACAGCCTGGGAATAAGAAGTAGGAACTGTGATATGAGATAATGTTGCAGAGAAACCATACCGAACAAGAGGCCGAGTAATGCAGGTTGATCTTCGAAGAGTATCAGTGTCTGGGATAGGATCAGGATCGAGATCGGGAAGGGGCAGTGAAGTTGGGAGTCGTCGTCTCTGATATACCACACCGGTGTGAAATGCTCAATAGAAGGAGACAAATCCTCAAAACTGATGAGCTGAGTTAAATCGGAAGATGGCAAATGTTGTTGAAAGTAATACTGGTTCTCAAAGAAAACCACATTGCGAGAGATGCAGAAGCGATTAGCAACACTATCATAGCAAACAAAACCTTTTTGAGCAATACTGTAACCCATGAAAGCACACCGTACAGATTGAGCAGTAAGTTTATGACGTTCATGTGAAGGCAAATGAACAAAACATACACAACCAAAAGTATGCAACATGTCATAGCTAGGATGTGTGCCATGTAAACGAAAATAAGGGAAATTAAAACGTAAATGCTGAGCAGGAAGTCGATTAATCAGGTGTACCGCTGTGGATAAGGCTTCAACCCAAAATTTGGGTGGAACTGAAGACTCCAAGAGTAAAACTCTGACAACATCCAACAAGTGACGATTCTTTCTTTCCGCTACTCCGTTCTGCTGCGGAGTATATGGGCAAGAGC
>CAIGRF010225335.1:76863-100406 GCA_903798235.1 Fraxinus ornus | reverse complement strand
TTTAACTCAACATCGAGAACCATAAACCCCTTGAAGACTTTAAAACTCCATTCTGCTGTAATATATTGCTTAACTGAAGCGAAATTATATGTGAAGGCAAGATGTTTGATAAAAGACCTCACTGAAACATTGCTGCAGACTCATTTCTGTACTGTCTTTTGAAATTTAGCTGATTGTTGTGTAAGATAGTTATTTTCTACACAAACATACATATAAATATATGATATTGACCAGTGTATTGGTCTTTTTCTTACCGTTTACCAATAAAGTTTCCCCACTGATATATTGAATCTTTTGGGGTTAGAAAATATATAATGTTTAATCAATATTTGTCTTCACTGCATAGATGTGTAAATATATTTTATTTGTATTCCTTATAGCTTGTGGAACTTCATCTACATGGCAGAGACATTGTGTCAGAAGTTTGCTTTAGAAACTTCTGTTTGGACCTTGCAAAATGGGGAGGTAAATAGATTTCCCGATTGATTTGATGCTATTTAATATGTGGTGCAATTTTGACAGGCAATGGATTGAGAAATCCCTTTATTTTGATAAAATTATGTTCATCGATTATCACCAGTTTAGGCTATTTAACTGCTATAAATTAAATCTCAGTAAATTATATTATGAAGTGTGGTGTTTTCACATTATTCTTTTATCTTCTATTTTATTTTAGTTTGTTTCCTATGTATATACGTGTATAAATATTTGTATGTACTTTTAAATTTATATGTATGCATGCAAATGAATGAATTTTTGCCCTCACCTGTATGTGTGGAGTTACAATGTGAATATTATTGTGAAATAAGAGTTGAAGGGTGTAATTCTTTTCTGATTGAGATTATCATTCAAATTTAATACCAATTTAAAGAATATTTGGTCAGTACTGAACTTGTTATATAATTTTGATGATTAATTCATCTTTTAACGTTTCTCAAAATTGATCTAGGATCTCAAAATTTGTTCATTAATTTCTTCTTGTTTTTCCTAACAAACAGATCAAATCCAATACTAAAACCTAAGGCAATCGTCGAGAGTTTCGAGGCCCATTTTATGAGTTTGTCCGGTAATAAGGATATTGATGCCAAGCGCTTGGCTTTCTCCACGTCTAAAAATTCTAACCTTCATCGTACTGTACTAGGTGCATAATGTTCTCCATTTTTCTCATCTATGTGTTCATAATTTTTCTTAATCCTCGAACTCTTAAAATGGCGATCGTACAAGTGAGGGAATTTGATTATTGATATATTATTTTTTATTTTCTCTAATAGTTTTACATTTTGTAAAATGAGAATTTTGTTAGGATTTTTTTTTAAAAATTTCTCGATGATTTGGATGTAGGGCGGATATAATTTTAGCCCCGCCCTTGCCATCTAACATAAATACCCCTACAAAAACAAGTTTGCTGCACAAACACCCCTAATAAGGCATATGTACTTGTACTTGTCGAATGTTTTAGAGTGAATGAGTTTTCCATTGAACATGCATACAATTTATAGTTACAAATAATCTATATATGGAAATTCAATTTATGGTACAAATATATTTATGTACAAGAATATTCTCGTGATTTGGGCGTGTAATCTTCTTCAATCTTAACAAAATTTGGGAGCACCCAATCCTATATAAAACAATGCTCTTTACAACAGCAGAAGATAAACGAGAAATGGCGATGATGGGGTCGAATGCAACTCTTGAATCGACCAAAGAATCAACACTGAAGCTATAACCCCACTCATACAGACGTATAGTTAGAGAAAAGGGCCATCAAATTATTAAGAGTTTCGGGCAAGAATTTCCTTGCAAACAAGTAACACGGACGTTGATTTCCATTCCACAAGCAAGGTCTAATCTGAAATTCCTTCTGCAGCACAAAACGAACAAGTTTCAGAATCCCAATATCCATAACTTAAAACGAAGAATAGTTTTTCGTCAATGACACTAACCCTTTCATCGCTTGTTACATGCACACTCTCTACAATAGACTGCAAAAACAATTGAAAAGAAGTGTTAGCTCTGCTTCATTAGTTAACTCAAATAAGTACCATTCTGTTCTCTGCAAGTCTACGTATTAAGGCAACAATACCAGATAAAGATTCATTGGGAGAAATAATTTTCGATGATATAATAAACTATAAGCTAATTTGAGATTGTTTAACGAAAATTATACCATAAAGTATCATTTTGCTCTCTGCAAGTCTACATATTGAGGCCATAATACCAGATCAAGATTCATTTGTACCAATATTTTCGATGATATAGTTGACTATAAGATAATTTGAGACGTTATATCTAAAAATATACTATAACTCTCAGAACATGGGGCAAAAAGTGGAAGCTATAAATGCAATTGATATGAAGTTCAGGAAGAGTGGAGCCATACTGTAATCTTTCTCATTAGCTCTAGGGTAACATCCTGTGACCGATATGCTTTTGGATGCCACTTCCCTTCAGACCAATCAACATGTGTGACAGACCAATTTGCAATTCCAGCTGGATCAAGAATCTGAAACAAGGAAAAGCTATTCCCTTTAAATAATCCGAGATGCCTATGTCCTAAATTATACAATAAAAACGTAGATATAAACAATCCTCACATTGAAAAATGTTGGCAAATAGTGTTCATCAGAATAGCAGTTGCGTCCATATTCCATGCCTGGCTGTTTAATCAAAAGATACAGATGTCAACAGTGGTTCAATGAGATGGGGCAGTAATTTAATATGTCATCCAAATTTCAAACATAGATTTTTATCCAGAGCCATATACATGTCTACACAAATAAATAAACACAACCAGAGGCACATAGAATCCTCCTAAGGTGGAGTTTTGGTGTTCGACACTCAGTACACTCAATGACACGCATCTCATAGGCTACATGGTGTATCCTATTTTTCATACATTTTTAATTTTTTGACATGCGAGAGACACTTCCTTGACACTTCTCAAGTACTTGTCTACTATACCACCTAGTGCATCTGACATTTTTTTTTTTTATTATTTTAATTTCTGACATGGGAGCGAGATGTCCTAAACAAGTCAAGGACTTAGTAAAATAAACAATGATTCCTCCGGTTCAAAAAATTCTAACCTCAAAATTTGAAACCAAAGCTAAAAATGGTATTAATTTATAAAAAATGGAAAATCATAAAAGTAAAGATTTAGTCCAGTTTGGAAGGAGATTCGAACCCATGACATTTTCTTTAAGAATGACTTAAATTGAATCCTGGTATTATTCTTAAAAAAATGGTGAAGGGTTTGAATTCTGGAGATGCGATAGAAATCCATTAGAGGTAAGATGGGCTCAAGCTTTCCCAGAGCGGACAATGTGTAAGCTAACGGTTTGAGCATAGAGGTCGGGTTTAAAGAAATGAAAGAAAAAGGGATACATAATGAAAAATACCTTTTATTTTAAAGTAATTCATGCATATCATAAGCATGAAATTTGCTTACTGAGCGTTAGCTCATCCCACGTTATCCCTCTCCTTTTTCAGATGATGAATGCAAGATGATTCCTCCAAGTAAAAGTCAACAATTAATTTTAACCACATATTTCTTAGGATCCACAACTTTTCAATAACACATTTCGTTAACTTTTATCAAAATCTACTAAAAATCTGATTTTAATCTCCACTAAACAGGGCTTAATTTATGTACAGTAACATTAGGTGCACCTTCATTTGAGGAGAGCTGTTCAAAAATTTTAATCAATCAGTCTAGTCCTACTTTCAGGAAACCGATATGTTGTCATGTCCATGTCCATGTCCGTGCCCGTGTCCCAAGTCCATATTGTGGTAATATGCTTTATAGAAAAATAGATAATCATGGACAAGTGAAATATCATGCTTTTTATCATCTAAAGTCACCTTCACCTCCCCAGTCTAGCCCTACTCTGTCCATCCATTTGCAACAATAACCTCAAACTCGAGTGAACAAAATAGTAATCAACTTGATCTGTTGTATAGAAATATTTCACATCCATTTTACCGAATTCTTTGTTGTCTTAACCATGTTTCCAACTTTTGTTCACTTATAAATGGACATTCCATAATACTGAGAATAGTGGGTAGCTTATAAGCCTACCACTTTGAGTCCCATATAATCATCCATCAGATGATGTACGAAATGGTCACTGACTCTGTGTTGATGGTCAATTGAAGTATTGTACATTTGACGCTAAATGCAGTATTGCTTTTGCTCACATGGTTTATAGAAAGGTTATTCTTAGGACATGATTAGTCTAGGTCAATACTATTCAAATATATATTCTAACCAGTGCTTGAGAAAGAATCAAATTGTCCACAAATAACTGAAATTTAGCCCTTGTTTGAGTCTCATTTTTTTTTTTTAAAAAATGCATTCTTGAGTAGTCTTTTGATCCCATTTCAACCACATATTCTTCAATAAAATAATATTACACGCAAATTCAAATTTTTTCTTTATTTTTTAACCTCACATTTCTCATCAATACACTATTCAAAAATGCATTTTTTTTTTTTTGACAAAAATGGGGCTCAAACAAGCCCTTAATAGAACTATATGAAGAAGAAGCAAATTACAGTGCCAGAAAGAAATATATAATAAGACAAATTGTGATCACCTTGCAATAAATCCTAAATTTCGTATAGTAGAGACTGTCAGCCATGATTATAGTAGCATGCTGCCGCTTCACTGTGAACCACTGCAATGTCCAGAAAGAAACAAATCAAAACAAGAGAATCTAAACATGCTGAAACTGAGCAAGCTACAGTTAGGTTAGCTAGAACCCAAAATGTCAACCCTGACAACATTGCAGATGTGTACCAAAATATAATCCATGGCTAACTTGTAAATTCGAACCCGTGGGAGTATAATCAAATTAATTCATTCTTTTTCCCCAGAAAGGTTATAGAATTGTCCGCGCTCATACATCATTTGGGAATCCAACAAAACGAGATTGTGCATATTATTTTCTTTTTATTCTCTGTGAAAGATAACGTTGACAATTGCAATCTCATACATGGAAATAAAAGGTCGATTAGTAAGTAATAAACAATATTAGCTTCTTCCCTGTATTATTAACCATTTTTCGTTTGAAAACAATAGAAATGATCTCTATAGACGCACGCTTCAACTAGCGTAGCGTGTTCATGTCCGAGATTATCATTTTTATTTTCTTAATTGATAAAATATTTCAAAAAGATAAATTAATAACAAGTATAAAACTAAATTTATACTATATAAATGAAGAATTTTAAAAAAATTAAGCAATGTGTCGACGACATGTCGTGTCATTACTTTTTTGAAAAATCGTGTGTCGACGTATCCAACCCATGTCGTGTCGAACACACGTAATCATATCGGTGCATCATAAACTGCTATGTTGTACGGACCCTTCATGTCGGACACACGTGTCCGTATTGGTGCATTGTAGAAAATGATGGTCAATCTCTGTATTTTTTACAAACAATGTACTGTATCAAAATATAATACCACACCTGTGCTCCCTTTCGAAAGTCTTCCTTCTCAACTTCGGGTAACATGTGCTCGGAATACCGTCCACTTCCATGAGGACCAGGATCCTCAAAGCTGCAAATCCAGGATTGGCAATTATTTCTCATACTTGTATTTAAATGAAGGTGACTAAAACCACCATAATCTTAATGAAATAACATATGAACCTTTGAAATTTGATTTTGTTTATAAGATCAATCAAAAATAGAAAAGGCATTATCATGGATTATATTTTCATTTATCTTCATTTAGTACCAGCTTATTGTTTTTGGAGTTTCTATGCTCTTTTTTCAAGTATAAAATTATGAGAGAATTTTAATAATTCTCAAATTTATTGATTTTCCTAGGATACAGAATTTTATAAGAAAACTGCATATGTTCAAATATAAGTTTTTGGCTTTCATTTTTTAAAATTATATGATGTGTTGAATCTGTCATTTTAATGGTCAGCATTGAATAGGATATAATATTGATCCAGATATATGTTTTCTTGCACCTATCTACTTAAAAGTATAGTTAGTAAAGTGTTAAAGCGTAGCCAAATGAGACCCCAATCTATCACCACTGACAAGGAAATATTGGCAGTCCAGAAATAACAGGTTTACCTGTCTACATAGCTAACATTTGTGTACAAGAGATAGTTGTAGACGTAGTCAAAATTACGAAGTGGTATGCAACTGCAGTTCATGAAAAATGCTTAATCAGTAAGCAAAAAGTTAAATGAGCTCCCAAAATTGAAGGGGAAAAGGACACAACAATGGCATTATCATTTAGTCACCTGTCAGAAAGTAGTACAAAATGCTGGTTATCAGGATCTTTGAGTGCATTTGCTAAAAGACGTTTTTCTGCATCTACCATCGATATTGTCCCCCATCCTACCTACAAAAATGAATTAATACAGATGTTCAGCTAAAGGCAATCTCAGGTCTACCAGCACAAGAGTTTACACCTGGTCCATAATATTAAAACAAATAAAAATCACAAACATAAGGCGTATAAATATCCAAGGGAAGCATAGCCACTAATTGCAAGATGTAACGAGATCTAAGAAAATTAGGTTGTGAGAGGATCATTAGCTGTCTAAACAAATGCAACTCTAAGTTAAAGTAGCATTAATGGTTTGTTCTACATATAAGATTGTCTACACTGAATTCAGGATCGAAAAAATATATCAAGTCAAAATATGTTCCTGAGACTTCTTTAAATCTCATAAATCTAACAAGTCTCCCAAGCATTACATTCAGCCTATGAAGTTCCTTGGATGCACTGCAACCAAATATAGCACTGACGCCTGAGCCACAGATGATAGAACTTAACCAATCCCATACCCTTCTAATAAATTTACCACAATGATAAGAAATAGCCCCCTATTCCAGGAAGGTTTCTGTTATAGACTAAATAGTTATAGTCTTATCTATAGGGACCTCCATGTAAATAATAAATGTTACTTGAATATATATCTGTAAACCTAAGAAAATATATATATGAAAATAGATTCTCTCTTAAAATCACGACATGGTATCAGAGCCACAGTGACCCAACCCTAGTCGACGTGATTTTGGCTCCTCCTGGCTGCCCAGACGCCGGCGACATCTCCGGCCACTGGCTACGCCTCCGACTCAACCGCCAGTAGCCTTCTTGTTCGCGGATTCCGGTCCTTTTTCTTTTCTCTTCGCGAGCCCGTCGAGTTTGCAAACTCCGGCTCCGTGGAAGAGCCCGTTTCTAGCTTCTAACTTATCCTAGGGTTCCGCCAGCCGCCGTCAACCTATTTTTTGGCCTATTGTACTCACCATCAGCTCTTCGTCACTCGCCGTTCAGCCTGAGTACATCCAGTTCGAGGTATTCTGGGTATTTTGTGGTTTGAAGTTTTGTTACCTGGAACTTGCAGTTTTGTCTGGGTCTTTTGGTTGTGTGTGTGGTTTTAGTTTTCTGGGTCTGTTGGGTCCTGTGATTTTTGCTCTATTATCCACCTTGACATTTGATAATATGGAGGGAAAGACGTCAGTTGTTATGCCTGATATGATTCCTATAATATCAAAAATCATGAAACATAAACTTAATAGATCTAATTATCTAGATTGGAGTAAAACGATTAGATTATATTTGCGGAGTATTGGTATGTATGATCACTTAACTGATAAACCACCTAGTGATGGCTCGAAAGCGTAATGGCTAAGAGAGGATGCTCGTTTGTTTTTACAAATACGTAATTCTATTGATAGTGAGGTGGTTGAGTTGATAAATCATTGTGAACTTGTGAAAGAATTGATGAATTATTTGGAGTTTGTGTACTCTAGCAAGGGAAATATCAAACACCTATGAGACGTGTCAAGTCTTTTATCGTGCAGAAAAATGTGATAGATCTCTTACTGACTACTTTATGGACTTTAAGAAGACTCATGAGGAGCTTAATATGCTATGTCCATTCAGTGCTGATGTGAAAGTTCAGCAAGTTCAGAGAGAAAAAATGGCGGTTATGAGCTTCCTGACTGGTTTTCCTTTTGAGTTTGAGACTGCTAAATCTCAAATTCTTTATAGTCCTGAGATATCCTCTTTGGAAGAAGCTTTTAGTAGGGTACTACGCACAGAAAATTCAACTTTTACTCAACCTAATAGTGTTCTTGTCAGTTGCACCTTTGAATTTGGGAAACAGCCATTTAGAAGTGGCAATAATGGGGAAATCTCAAGTAACTATAATCGAAATCTTGATATTCGAGGACAAGATTCAAGAGGTGTTGTGTGTTATTATTGTCATAAGCCAAGCCATGTGAAGAGAGATTGTAAAAAGTTGTAGCGCAAGAATCAGTCGACCCAGTCAGCTCATGTTGCCTCTACTAATGATGCTTCTAAGCCTATTCTAATATCTGCAGACGAGTATGCCAAATTCTCACAATATCAGAAATCTCTAAAGTTTTCATCTACTCCTATTACTGTCATCGCCGATTCAGGTAAAATGAACACATGTCTTGTTTCCTCATCTTCCAAATGGGTCATTGATTCTAGTGCCACAAATCACATGACAGGTAATTCTAATCTGTTTTCTTCCTTTCAGTCACATGCTTCTAGTTATACAATTAATTTAGCAGATGGGTCTACATTTCATGTTCTGGGGTCCAACACAATTATTCCAACACCCTCAATTCCTTTACAATCTGTTTTAAGTTTACCTAACTTGTATTTTAATCTAGTCTTTGTCAGTAATTTCACTCGTTCTCTTAATTGTTGTGTCTCATTATATCCTAATTTTTGTCTGTTTCAGAATCTTATGACGAAGAAGACTATTGGTAAAGGACATGAGTCTGGAGGCCTCAACATTCTTGATACACAAACACCAAAGTCTATTGCATGTTCTGGAGTTGTGACCCCTCTTAAAGCACATTGTCGGTGCGGTCATCCTTCGTTGTCTGTGTTAAAGAAACTTTATCCTCAATTTTCTATTCTATCTTCATTAGATTGTGAGTCTTGTCAATTTGCCAAATATCATCGTTTGAGCTCTAGTCCCAGAGTCAATAAACGAGCTAGTGCTCCTTTTGAGTTAGTTCACTCCGATGTTTAGGGTCCGTGTCCTTTTATGTCTAAAGCTGGATTTAAATATTTTGTTACCTTTGTAGATGATTATTCTCGAATGACATAATTATTTTTAATGAAAAATCGTTCAGAACTGTTCTCTTATTTCACAGCCTTTTGTGCTAAAATTAAAACTCAATTTAATGTTCCTGTACAAACTTTGAAAAGTGATAACGTTAAGGAATATTTATCAGAACACTTCCATAACTATATGATTCAACATGTCATTATCCATCAAACCTTTTGTGGTGATATACCATCTCAGAATGGAGTTGCTGAAAGGAAAAATAAACATCTTCTTGAAATTGCTAGAACTTTGTTATTTCAAATGCAGATCCCTAAACATTTTTGGGCCGATGCAGTCTCTGCTGCCCGTTTTCTGATTAACCGTATGCCTTCCTCCGTTCTATCTGGTGAGACTCCCTTTCATGCTCTTTTTTCCCATAAGTCCTTATTTCCTATTGAACCTATGATATTTGGCTGTACTTGGTTTGTACGGGATGTTCGACCTCATGTTACAAAACTTGATCCTAAATCTCTAAAATATATTTTTCTTGACTACTCTCGTGTGCAAAAAGGGTATCGTTACTGTCCCACTCTTAACAGGTACCTTGTGTCTACAGATGTTACATTTCTAGAACAAACACCATTCGCTTCATCTTCAGGTTCTGTCAGTATGTGGGAGGATGACGATTTATTAATTTATACTTTTAACTCCCCTAGTTCTGACTTCCCTTCCTCTGCTCCTGTTAAGCCCCCTATAAAACAGGTTTATTCTCGTCGCCAACAACCTATTGCTCTTGATTTGGTTCATGTTCCTCCACCTCCTGCTTCATGTCCTGCACCAGTTCCTTCGTCATCAGATCCAGTTCTCAGTTCAGATGATGATCTTCCTATTGCACTTCGCAAAGGTAAACGTAACTGTACTTATCCAGTATTCTCTTTTGTGTCATATAACTATTTATCATCGTCATCTTGCTCTTTTGTTGCATCTCTTGATTCTGTCACTATTCCTAAGACTGTTCATGACGCCCTATCTCATCCTGGATGGCGTAATGCTATGATTGAGGAGATGAATGCTTTAGATGACAATGGTACTTGGACGTTGGTACACTTACCTGCAGGAAAAAAGGCTATTGGATGTAAATGGGTTTTTGCAGTTAAAGTCAATCCTGATGGGAATGTTGCTAGATTAAAAGCTCGGCTTGTTGCAAAGGGATATGCTCAAACATATGGGGTTGATTACTCTAACACCTTTTCTCCGGTTGCTAAACTTATGTCGGTCCGGCTATTTATTTCTATGGCAGCTACATATAATTGGCCTCTGCATCAGTTAGACATTAAGAACGCCTTCCTTCATGGTGATCTTCACGAAGAAGTTGATATGGATCAACCATCTGGTTTTGTNTCTCTACTGCCTGTTTTCTGATTAACTGTATGCCTTCATCTGTCCTATCTGGCGAGACTCCCTTCCATGTCTTGTTTCCTCATAAGTCCTTATTTTCTATTGAACCTAGGACGTTTGGGTGCACTTGTTTTGGTCGTGATGTTCGACCTCATGTTACAAAACTTGATCCTAAATCTCTAAAATATATTTTTCTTGACTACTCTCGTGTGCAAAAAGGGTATCGTTACTGTCCCACTCTTAACAGGTACCTTGTGTCTACAGATGTTACATTTCTAGAACAAACACCATTCGCTTCATCTTCAGGTTCTGTCAGTATGTGGGAGGATGACGATTTATTAATTTATACTTTTAACTCCCCTAGTTCTGACTTCCCTTCCTCTGCTCCTGTTAAGCCCCCTATAAAACAGGTTTATTCTCGTCGCCAACAACCTATTGCTCTTGATTTGGTTCATGTTCCTCCACCTCCTGCTTCATGTCCTGCACCAGTTCCTTCGTCATCAGATCCAGTTCTCAGTTCAGATGATGATCTTCCTATTGCACTTCGCAAAGGTAAACGTAACTGTACTTATCCAGTATTCTCTTTTGTGTCATATAACTATTTATCATCGTCATCTTGCTCTTTTGTTGCATCTCTTGATTCTGTCACTATTCCTAAGACTGTTCATGACGCCCTATCTCATCCTGGATGGCGTAATGCTATGATTGAGGAGATGAATGCTTTAGATGACAATGGTACTTGGACGTTGGTACACTTACCTGCAGGAAAAAAGGCTATTGGATGTAAATGGGTTTTTGCAGTTAAAGTCAATCCTGATGGGAATGTTGCTAGATTAAAAGCTCGGCTTGTTGCAAAGGGATATGCTCAAACATATGGGGTTGATTACTCTAACACCTTTTCTCCGGTTGCTAAACTTATGTCGGTCCGGCTATTTATTTCTATGGCAGCTACATATAATTGGCCTCTGCATCAGTTAGACATTAAGAACGCCTTCCTTCATGGTGATCTTCACGAAGAAGTTGATATGGATCAACCATCTGGTTTTGTTGCTCAGGAGGAGTATGAGAAAGTTTGTCACCTTCGTAAATCCTTGTATGGCCTGAAACAAAGTCCCAGAACCTGGTTTGAAAAGTTTAGTTATGCTATTGAAAAGTTTGGCATGAAGAAGAGTAAGTCCGACCATTTTGTTGAAAAGTTTGGCACTCCAATGGTTCCTAATTTGCAGCTTACAAAAGGTGATGAATTGTTTGAAGATCCAGAGAGATATAGGAAATTGGTTGGGAAGCTGAACTATCTTATTGTGACTCGTCCACATATTGCATATTCAGTTAGTGTGGTAAGTTAGTATGTCTTCCCCAACTGTCGATCATTGGAGAGCTGTAGAACAAATTTTATGCTACTTAAAAGGAGTGCCTGGGAGAAGAATTCTGTATGGCAATCATGGTCATACCAGGATCGAATGTTTTTCAGATGGTGATTGGGCAGGGTCCAAGGAAGATCAAAGATCTACATCCGGTTATTGTGTATTTGTTGGAGGAAATTTGGTTTCATGGAAAGCAAAAAACAGAGTGTGGTTTCACGTTCAAGTGCAGATCAGAATATAGGGCTATGGCTAAGTCTGTGTGCGAAATAATGTGGATACATCAGCTCCTCACTGAAGTGGGCCTCACAATTTCAATACTAGCTAAGTTATGGTGTGATAACCAAGCTGCACTTCATATTGCATCTAATTCAGTCTTTCACGAACGAACGAAACACGTTGAGATTGATTGTCATTTCGTTAGTGAGAAGATTCAGCAAGGTTTAGTTTCTACAGGATATGTGAAAACATGAGAACAATTGGGAGATATCTTCATAAAAGCTCTAAATGGGGTTCGGGTTGATTATCTTTGTAACAAGTTGCGCATGACAAACATCTATACTCCAACTTGAGGGGGAGTGTTATAGACTAAATAGTTATATAGTCTTATCTATAGGGACCTCCATGTAAATAATATATGTTACTTGTATATATATGTGTAAACCTAAGAAAATATATATGAAAAATAGATTTTCTCTCCTAAAATCACGACAGTTTCCAATATCCTAAGCATGTTTTTCCACGAACTGCTTCTCCATCAATGACTTCAGCACGACAGTTTCCAATATCCTAAGCATGTTTTTCCACGAACTGCTTCTCCATCAATGACTTCAGCATTGAACGTAGACACAATCCTTAAAAAGGGAAAGAAGATTCCACAGAGTCCAAGGCACTTTATTGTGTGGCACTACAATTGATTTTAAACTTCAGCATATAATGTGGCAAAGTAAAAAATATGACATCCTCTTGGAAAATGAATGACATATGGTTCCTTATACGGCTGTATATGAAGACCCTGATTTAGAAGAATATTGGAGAAGGACTTGACCTGAATTCAGACCCTTGGCACTTTATTAAGCCACAGAAAAGAAAATAGACAGAAATAAGGAAAGAAGAATAAGAAAGTACAACATTCCTTGGGGAATGCCTTTGTAATCCCTCGTTTAAAATATCCATCAATATTTTAGACACAGTGGACATATAATCAGGTGACCCACAATAATGATTTACAAAAGAAGACATGCAGAGAAAAATCAACAACTTCAAATAATGATACAAAAATTAGAAAATCTAAGTTTGATCTCGTAACATGAGCATTTTACGCAATAAACAAGCACAAAAGAAATTATACTTTCATCATTGCCCAAATTATTAAGCTTATAAAATACTACAAACCTCTTAAACGCTCTATTAACTTAGATACATTAAACCATAAAATAAGTTCAGCAAGGAGATGTAAACCTTTCCACTGCGAATCTCCCGATTGAAAAAGTAACGGCTGAAATGCACTGGTTTGTCTTTTGACGCATGCACATAGACAGAGAATTTACCTTCATGGCCCTGCCAAATAAATAAGAAACATTGAGTAAAATTTGTGCAAACTGAGTGTAACAAGTTCTATTCAATTTAAAGTTCCATTCAAGTTTTGCAAACAGGAATGCCAAAGACGTGCATAACACATAAGAAAAATTAAATCCCTCCCTTCCCCTCAAGAAGGACCAACATGATTATTCTACCCTTTCCTTCTGGGCTGAAAATTTTGGGCTCTCATTTCTGTAATTCAGGTTTAGTTTATATAGACTTGAGCTTGTTAGTAAAAATTTGTGAGGCCATTTAATGTCCATTTGATCATTTAATGAATGTTAATTGCATTCACAAACTTTTGTCTTGTGCTCAATCTGTCTTAATGCCCTTCGGAATATATCTCCTTCCATTTCTTTGCAGTCTTACTTCTCAAAATAAAACTGAAAAAAAAAAAAAAAAGATCAACTTATGCACTACTCATCCATAAAGATGGAACCTCAAAGCATCATTTTAGGACCAGACACAGATACTTGAACAAGTGAACTGATAGAGCATCTGCGGAGACCAAGCCACATAAAATTCAAAACCATTCTGAAATACTAGCCCTTCATAAATTTTGCTCCAGGTATGAGCTAAATAACTTATTTATTCAGGTATGGCCTACATAGATACATATTAGCAGGTACTGTGGTGGATAATAGGTAAATTTTAACACCAAAACCACAAAAAGAAGCACCTTCAGTCTGTTAGCCTAGAAAATGAAGTCAAATGAAGACTTTCTTTCATAGCCTTTTCATTAAGAAACAACTTTTCCTCAAGTATTTTCAGCAACCTACCACACCAAAAATGAATGTTAGGTGGCAATTATTTTCTTTGTCCCGCTTTTTGGATTGTTTTCCTATCTTCTGAAAACATACCATTTAATCATACTCTAGAATTTCCGAATCATTTTGTCCGTAGCCAAAAAAATACGCTCAACCACTAGGTCTATGGGATTAAGAGCTAAAACACCGAAAAAGGATATTCAACTATTCAAGAGTCCAACTCAAACACACAACTGATTATTAACTGGATTGATCCTCTTTTTCATTTTTTTGACAGACAAAGGGCAGAAGATTGCAGTTAATAAGTTAGCAATTGTGTCAGTCATAATCTACCATATATGCTAATCAAATGAAGAGATCCATGAAAAGCTGCTGCTTTGATGGTTTGAGAAGATTTTAAAGCATATAAAGATTTTTTGATCTGGTAAAACATTTCGGGGATTGTTTGACAAAGTTTTAGCAGATTTTGCCAAAAATTGATGTAATGCATGGTTAACAAGTTGATACAAATTGTGAATACCATAAAATTTGTAGTTAAATCAAAGTTTTGACCAGTTGAAAAGTTCATAAAATTTTAGTAAAGTTTTATTAAACTATGGTACTTATGTTTTAGGCATAATCTATTGTCTCCAAGGACTAGCTACAATATACCACTTTTTCCTTCTCAATTTGCAAAGGCTCGGATACATGCAAAACTTTTTGATCCTATATCCCTTGCATAAAACAAATCATAAGATATAACTAGACAAGATGTAAAACTTAATCACTCTGCTCATACAATATAATATATCCACTATAAAATTTGACATAATATCCAATAAATCATGAGTAAATTATTATTGGATAATGTCGAACTCCTTAATTTAAAAGCTTATGTTACTAGATGCTAAGAAGCATGGATCGAATATGTAATTCGATTATGATACAACGCGGGTACACCGATACAACTTTTTAAAAAAATTAAGATATGCGAATACATTAATATACACTAATACAAATACAAATACATATACATACATACATACATACATACATACATACATACATACATACATATGATGATGTGTGTACACACACACAAAAGAAAAGAAAATATTAAAGCATTTTATATTAATCCTTAATTGTCCCAACTTTATATTCTTCAACATCACCAACATCAACTTTTTAATTATCATTAAAAATAACATTCTCTAACCCTGAGGGGTTACTCAATTGGTCAGACATTGGGTTTGCTCCCCAATGATCATCAGTTTGAGTCCCCTCAGAGCCACTGAGTTGAGTACCAGCTATAAACTTCAGGGCCCCGTGAGATTAGTCGAGGTGCGCGCAAGCTGGCCCCGGACATCCACAGTTATTAAAAAAAAATAACATTCTCCAACTTTGGCTCATCTAATGATAAACTAGCAACCTCAAGCAACTTTCAGCACAAGATGAAGAAAAATGTTACACAAGAAGTTTCAAAGTAATGATTTGAAGCAAAAGTGCATGTAAACCATGAAGTAGCCACCATGTCTTTGGATTCATATTATACCAATTAGTGATATAATCAAATTCAAAATTTCCCTGATTATTTAATTAGCACCAAACTGTGGTGATCAATTATCAACACAATTTTACATGCATTATTCGATACTATTATCTATTTTCAATAATAAAAAATATATTTGTCAACTATTAACACGATGTAGAATAACTCTTAACAAACTCTCGCAAGATGTGACGCGTATTAGTAGACAAATCTTGAAGCTCATGTACTTGTTTGGGTCTTAATTGGATTTAATTGCTCTTTTTAAGCCTTTTGATATCACGTCGAACCATTTATCCAAAAACTTAAGATGTTAGATAAGACCAAATGTATATAATTTATTTATTATCTTCAACAGACACAAATAAGGCAACTTAAAGATCTCGTCCCATCTAGACTTGTAGCAATATTTTACTGCATGCGGTATTTCAAATTCTTACTATAAGAAAATATGTCTAATCTAGACATCAAAAAGTCATAATTGTACTGCATGATACATCTCCAATGAAATCCAAACATAAACACATCCCCATCAAACATATCAATATTTAAAGACCGATTCTGTATGAGATTGCATGTATAAATAAACAGGTCGGCTGATAAATATACTACAAGAAAATCTCCTAAAGATACCAAAACATAGGTATTTGTCCCATCAACAAGATTAGTATTTACATAAACCTTGTTTGGCTTCCATTTTCTAAAACACATTTTCAACCATATATTTCATACGATTCACAACTTTTATCCGCTTTTCAACCACACATTTCATCGGCTTTTATCAAAATTTACTAAGAGCCCATTTGGTAGAGATTAAAATCGGATTAAAATTGAAAAACTAGCCATTATTGTTGACTTTTATTAGACGAGTGAGACCCAATAACGGCTATATTTTCAATTTTAATTGAATTTTAAGCATGACCGAACATGTCCATATTAAAAAAAAAATAGTTAATTTAATGATTGTGTATTTTAATCGGTATCAAACGGACTCTAAAAATATGATTTTTATCCACACCAAATAGGGGCAAAATGCTTCCACCAATACCACGTGTCTTAACACTGCCACTCTTTTTTGTATGTCTTAATATAATAACTGAAAGGCACTCTGCATAAAAATTGGTTCCTATCAATTTTCAAAAGCAGCACATAGTAAAAAACTATATATACAGGAAAAAAAAACAATTATAAGAAACGTAAAGGAGATCGGAGGTCTTATCACAAAAGAAAAATGTACCTGGAAAAATTTGTCCCACAGCTTCTCAAAAGGTAAAGCACCTGGAGTCAGAAACATGAATGCAATTTTGGGAGTCTTTGGTATAACAGGTGGTGTATCCAGTATATCTCTAATTACGACACGAGAAGCAATCTCGTCATCAGTGAGTTCTCTTGAGGAAGCGGGTGGAAGCCAATTTTGCAATGCCTTGCAACCATGAGATGAGAACAAATAGCAGGCAGCGGAATTCTGAGGTGGATACACATAAGCACAAACTAAGAACAGACTAACTAAAGAAACCAACACAATAATCCATGTTGGCTTTTTTAAAGGACTGCGGTGGCGATGTGGAGGCAATATTTGCATGCCTTTCATGCCTAGACGCCATGCCTGAGCTGTTTTCATCTAGAAATAATGCATCACAGGTTAATCTCCCACAAAAAAATGAGATATTGATCAGGCGATCGCCTCAAGTTGAAAATGCGATTTTGTATCCCTGACCTATCAGCCTAAGTCAGACCTCAAGCAGTGAATCGAGTAAGAATCAGTAAGAATCTGAACCTGCAAAGCAGACAGAGCACGAGAATATAATTTCATCAAATATTAATTAATATCTTAAACACATATGAGGCTTAGTTATCAAAACAATCAATTCACAACAAATTTCCAATCCAACTAACCACTAAACAATATCTGGGATAATTTAAAAAACATTCTAGCTTGAATATGGACAATAGAAGAAGCAAAGGAAAGGGGAAATCGGACAGTATCTCAACGTAAATGCCCAAACGTTACGTCCCCAACGTTAAGAAGCTGAAGTAAAAAGGTTGAGATGGGACCACAAATTTACTTTCAAGATTCAAGTTTTTAAAGCTGCCTCAATTCCCAGAAACTTACGGCAAACAAAAAGTCAACCCAAATCCGCAGTCTAAATCAAATCCACAATGAGTAAACCACAATTGCAATCCGCACATCATAAAAAACCCATGTCAAATTCAAATTCTATAGACGTAAATACAAATAAATGCAGCCTCGTAACATCATTCCATGTACCAATCAGGGTCAATATAAAAACAACAAGTAATACCTAAAAGATTAAGCTGGAAAAGAGATCGAGAAGCTGAATTTTAAATCAAATGGATATGTATATACAATTATAGCATGTGTATGTAAGATACAGCAATAATAGAGCGAGGCTGTATACACTTGGCAATTCTGTATGCAATTGAATCTAATCGCTATAAATAGACAGATAGGATATATTATGCGTGTAAGTATTTGTATGTATAGAATTGAACGTTGTTTGGGTCGGTCCAAGCAGCCGGCGAAGTTTACAATTTCAAAGACAGATTTGTATATTTGGTGAGGGGCAGACCCCAATCGCCGGTGAAAGCGCGTGGAAAGACAAGTAGTGAGGTGGGCTGGGTTTCAGCCAGTTTTTCACCTGCGGACTTTAGACAAATACCTTTCAAATTGGAAGCTTCTTTGAAATGTACTATGTAAATTAAAATTAGATTTTAAATAGATTATAATAAAAAAATTTGAAATGTGTGGTTGAAAAGATATTGAATTTATGAAAGATGTAATTAATTTTGATTATTTGACTTTAATTTAGATTAAAATTTGACACAAACAGACCTTTAATAAGTGGCAATTACGCTACACATCAGTTTTTTTAATCCAAAAATAATGTGATATAGTAGTAATAGAAATGATCTCTTGTCTAGACAGAATTATGTGTAGGCTCGAGTATGTTAAAATGGGTTTGTTATCTAGCTCAGTTGACAAGGAGACTCGAGTTGGGTCCATTGTGGATTTGAACCAACCATCTAACAATATAATTTATGTTAGACACGCGTCGTATTTCAAACTTGAGGACCGGATTGACACACAGACCAACCAATATATAGGGCCATGTCGAATGTGTCCAACTTGTCAATATTAATTTTTTCATTTGTCTTTTTGGTACTTAATGTGATTTAAATCAAGTCATAATTCAAAAAAAAAAAAAGTTATTTTGTTACAAGTGCGAGCACTACAATATTAATTTTTTCATTTGTCTTTTTGGTACTTAATGTGATTTAAATCAAGTCATAATTCAAAAAAAAAAAAAAGTTATTTTGTTACAAGTGCGAGATGACTAGTGCTACATGTACCAAATCATCTACCTAAAGTTTTACCTAATCGCCAAATGGTAGGTCGACCCTTTTTGCCATAAATAATTATTTCTATGATCAATTTTCACACAATCTCGCACGGAAAGCGCCACTTGGCGATTAGGTAAAACTTTAGATAAAAAAATATGTACATAAAGATCTTTCCGTGCGAGATTGTGTGAAAATTGATCATAGAAATAATTATTTATGGCAAAAAGGGTCGACCTTAATGAATTGTCAAGATAAGTCAGGCACAACCCATTCGTTATGATGGGTCAAGTCGTGAGCCATACTCGATTGATTTCGATCTGATTTTTCTAAAGGTGTGGGTCATCTCGGGCCTATATGACTCGACCCATATTGATTCCACTATTTTGAATATTATTTATGAGACTTACATTCTTCATGTTTAATTGTGACATGATATTTTTTAGCACATATATAGTGAAGTATATGAATCGTGTAGTGTGTTCAAATTACACATTAACCCTTATTTGATACACATTCTTACTCATTTTCAATCACACATTCTTCAATAAAATAATATTTTCCATCACATCAATAACTTTTCCTTCTTTTTCAACCACACATTCTTTATCAATATACTATTCCAGAATACATTCTTCCAAAATAATGTGGCTTAAACACATTTACTTTGGTGCTTTGTGAGATAGTAGAGATGAGATATATTGAGTTTATGGAGTCGAATACTTAAAATTGAAATTGAATGAATAAAGATGAGGTGAACATATATGTAATACGAATTATATATTTAACCACACATAATCTAGAAAGTGATAAAAATGAAATCTTATATTTGATTGAGAATAACAAGTATATAAAGGAAACAATAACAAGATTACGAGACGAAACTTCAAAATTTTTGACAATTAAAAAATATAGTGAGTTATCAAGATTTTATTACGATAGCAAAAATGAGACAACATATTTGACCTCGTCTATTTGTTAAGCACGGGCACCCGAAAACAACTAACCATTGACCAAGTAAATAATTTCGGATTAAATTAGCATAACTTGCCATGCAAGTTAAATGGACGCAACGTGATTTCAAATTATAATTTAAAAAAATAGCCTTTGATTATAAAAATTATTTGGGTGTTTGATGTAGATTAAAATCAGATTTTAAGTGGATTGTAATAGAAGTTTTTGAAATGTATGGTTGAAAAGACGTGAGATCCATGAAAGATATGGTAAATATTGATTGTTTGACTTTAAAATCAGATTAAAATCTTGTCCAAACATGTCCTTACTAATGAAATTACAATCATTTAATGCATGCATCGCACTGCATACTTTTCAACATAGAATTGTCATAGAAATGCAACATTTGAATATAGGAAAAAAAGTTTGTGAATGTTGAGAACATGATTAATATATTATATTATATTGACTTGACTTGAATGATTGGAAAATAAATGATCGGACAAATTCAACGGTTATTGTGTCTAATTCAACGCATTGAATGTATAATAAAGAATTTCATACTAAGAGGGTGTTTGGTATAAATTAAAATCAGATTTTGTAGTAGATTGTGATGGAAATTTTTGAAATGTGTGGTTGAAAAGTCGTGGACCCATAAAGATGTGATTAATATCGAGTGTTTAACTTTGACTTGGATTAAAATCGAATTTTAATCCGGACCAAACATGTGCTAATAGTTTAGAAGGTAGCATGATAGTAGTTGTAGAGGTGCAATTAAGTAGCCCCAAGCTTGCATAGCGTATTGTATCAAGCTAAACTCTCACGGTCCATAACTTGCTTAGACTTGTCCATCAGAGACTTCAATATTTATCTTTTCTTTTCTTTTCTTCAACAAATCACTTACAAGTCACTAATTATATTTATAAAATAGTTAAATTTGGGGGTCGTGATGGCCAATCCAACAAAAAAGGAAGAACTTGCACCAAACCACTCCAAACACCGATTGTGCCGGGATGTTATGCTCATCGAGGATAAAACTTTTCCTCGAAGTCGGGGAAACGATATCCATTAGTTGTATATGAACACCTTATCCATTGGACATAGTCGACAGGGTCCAAAAGATGTGTGCCAAGAGGGAATAGACACAATTAGATCCAAAAATATAATAGGGCAATTGGTTTGTACACGGCTCACGCACTAAATTAGCCAAATTAATTGATTAACTAGTAGTTTCCTTCAAATATGAACTGACTTTGAGAGCTTTAATCAAAACTCCAGGAATTGAAGTCCAAATGAGCCAAAATTATTATGTATTGACACATTTTGCAATCTTAGTACCAAACACATCTTCTAAATAAATAAAGATTTGAGAAGTTTCTGCTTTTTCATCTGTTGAAAAAAAAAAAAAAAAAACTTATTGACCGATGAGACACGCAGGTTCATTCTTATTGGGATGTTTGTCAAAGCTTTAACTTATAAGTAAATCTGAAAATAAATAAATTATTTATTAGTTAAAGTTGAAATTAAGTAAATACTTATTTTGACGCCAAGATAAAGATGGTTTTTAAATGTTAAAACTTAAAATTAAAAAAGAGTAACATATTAGAACATATGTTTGTTTCAGATTAAAATCAGATTTTAATCTAAATCAAAGTTAAACAATTAATATTAACCACATCTTTTATGGGTCCCACAATTTTTTAACTACACATTTCAAAAACTTCTATCACAATCTACTAAAAATCTAATTTTAATCCCCACCAAACACCCACTTAGAAACAAAATATTATTTAAAATGAAATTATAGAGTTTATTAATGATTCTAAGTCAAAGTCAAACAATTAATATTAACTACATCTTTCATGAGTCTCACAACTTTTCAACCACACATTTCAAAAACTTCTATCACAATCTACTAAAAATCTAATTTTAATCCCCACCAAACACCCACTTAGAAACAAAATATTATTTAAAATGAAATTATAGAGTTTATTAATGAATGATAACCAATCATATCCCTATTTGATGTGTATTAAAATCAGATTTTTAGCATATTTTGACAAAATTTGATGAAATGTGTGGTTAAAAAGTTTTGGTACTCATAAAATATGTGGTTAAAATTAATTGTTGATTTTGATTTACATTTAGATTAAAATTTTAATTTTCAACAAACAGGGACTACAAAAAATACAGATCGATGATTGCTCCCAAATCTATTTCTACGGATGGAAAGGGAGCCGTGGCACCCCTCCCGTTCCACTAGGATTTTCTGAGAGTTAAATTGGATTTTAATACCCACTCGTTGGAAAAACCCATCGAATACAGTGGAAACGAAAAATTTAAAACACAAGCCTGAAAGAGAAAAAATACAAATTAAACATGCCGCAAGAGAAAAATTTACAGATTGAGAAAACTACACAATATTTTTCTCATTCTCACAATTCCTCCTACGCAAAACTACAATAATCAATGCACTCGTTCGTGCCTTTTAGTTTCCTAGTTTCTTTCTCTCTAAATTCTCAAAATTTTTGATGCATGTAATTTTCTTTTGGAACTCAAGTCACCTTAGTACCAAGCACAATTCTTATCAGTGCAACGCTATTAATTTATAAGAAAGACCCTTGAACTCTTTTGGTAAGTTTCTTTCTCCTATTCAAATATTATTTCCTTATACCATAATCTTTTCTCTTTCCTTTTTGTTGTCAAAAAGAATTCAATTTTTCTTTCCATAATAGAATTCTTTTATTCAACAAATTTGGGTCTTTATTGCTGTCGTAAGCTAATGGACTCTCGCTTCTTGAGTGAGACAGTGATACATACGAGGCCCATGACTCTCGTTTTTAAAAACTCATTTTAACCACATATTACTTCAATAAAATAATTTTGTATGTGAATCCATAATTTTTTTCTTACTTTTTAATCATGTATTCCACTCAAAAAAATCACTTTTTGACAAAATGTATTCTAAAAAAAAATTCATTCAATTCTAGTGGTGACCAATCCAAAAGGTAGACAATCTCAATACTCTCATCTTTAATTGTGGATGGAGGACATTAATGAGTGCCATCTACATAACCCCTTTAGATTACAACAATTTAGAGAGTAGATTACACAAATCAGGTTCATGGAGAGATATTGTGACATCAGGGACAAATTACGTATTAGAATGCATAAAAGTTGAAATGTAATCATTCTTGTAGTGAAAAATATGTCAATGAATACTCATTTATAGCTACTAATCCCACACTATCAGTAGTTCATTGCTCCAAGACAATAAATGGCCATTGTTCGTGCAAAACCCGCAAGCGTACGGGATCGTTGTACAAGTAATAAAATTTGTGAGTTAAGAGTATCGTTCCCACGAGGAATAAGGTCTAATGTGTAGTTCAATAGCTACTATTAAATTCGAAGTGTAGTAATATCGAAATAGATGGTTTGTATATGTTTTCTATACTAATCCTAAACAAACAAAGCAAATAAAGTTTTTATCTAATACGTGAATGTTTGTATTGGAATCGTGAATCCCCCTATT
>CAIGRF010225335.1:48602-71658 GCA_903798235.1 Fraxinus ornus | reverse complement strand
GGCTTGGATCATCGATCAAGTGATCTTCCCAAATCAGCCAAGAACTCGTCCTAAATCACCACTAAGCCACCGAGAAATACCACCCAACTTAGCCACTCTTTCAGGCCTAAGTATTCAAGAGTTTTTTCTAATAAAACTTGGCTCCAAGGTTGATTTATGGAGTACCCAAAATGAAGAAGAGGAGAAGACGGTTTTAACAGAGAGCTCCAAGAGAGAGAGAGTTTTTGAAGAAATGTATATTATAAGGCAAAAGTCTAGTCCATCCTTTTTAATGTGACGTGCCTGGGAAATGCAAAATGGGAGGAGTATCAAGGAAGGAATCCATTTGAATAATTTAATCCTAGCCCTTCATTATATCAATGGCCACAAATGATTCAAACTAAATAACTAAGAGAACCACACAAGTCAACAGAAATTAAAATAAACAGTCTTGCAAGAAGTACATCACTTTTAATTAATTTTTTTTTTTACTCAGATCTTATCATTCGTGTGAACAAAAATCTCTTTAGATCCATGCAAGAAGTTCCTCAATGGCTCAATACCTAAATTTGCATGATGCTACGTGAATGACTATTTCATTGTTAGTGGATAATGGATTATATGTAAATGACAGATATGAAACTAATCCTTAGACTTGAGATGATTAGAAATTTAGGCAAGGATCGTTGTACATTGATGGTATTGTGGCTTCTTTTAGGAGTTGATGTTGAGAATTATAAATCCTAATTCTATCCCACCAAGAGCAATCAAAATAAAAAAAATAAAAAAAACCCAATTAAGAACATGTATAATTATAAAAGTTCGTTTTAACGTGAGACTACATCCTCTCCTACTGCTATAATAATTTATTATGATGAAAAAAAGGTTTAAAAGAGAAAATATTAATCATATCTACTCTCGCATCTCTTTCTCTCTATTTGATAATAACATATAAAGTCTAAGGATTGCTCCCTATTTATAAGATAAATTAGGGTAAAATCAAATTTTACACTGACTCTTATTCCTTCACAGAATTTTAGAAGAATAAAATCTTTAACAAAAAATTTCTTCCGGGGGGGCAGACCCTTGGAAGGGGGCCACTTGCCTCCTTCAAACCCCACGACGACCTCACCGCAGAGGTCGATTGCGATTAGCTCCGTAAAATGAAATAATTGGGCTTCATAACTTAACATTAATTGATATTTTGAGGGGAATCACATGAAGACACGTGGATGATCAAGAGAGAATTTATCACTCTTACTTAGCCTGTTTGGTATTAATTTAAATCTAGATTTTTATTTAAGTCAAAATCAACAATCAATTCCACAATTTTACAACCACACATTTCATCGGCTTAAATTAATAAACGTGGATGAAGTAATTGGTCGGGTTAATTGATAAATTAAATGAGTCAATATGATCAAGAACCTAATAGATCATACAACATATGTTTGGTAAGTCTTCATAAACCGTTTATAAACGGTCAAAAAGGGGTCAAACCAATTTTCGTATTTCGTGGAATCCATAAATATTATCCAACAATCATTTCTATCTATTATAAACAAAACAAACAAACAAAAAAAATTATTAACAACCCAAAACTGTGCAACGGCCTTCAACATGTTCCACTGTATCATTGCGTTAAGAAGGAAAAAGAGAGGATGAAAGCGGAAGCAACCCTAGAGAATTTAGATACCGAATCGGTCAACACAAAAGGTCGCGCTTTTGTCTTTATAGTCGCTAAATCCCCAAACAAGCTTGTTAAGTAGACCAGAAATGAAAGGCATAAAAAGAAGCACACAACCCCAATACTTTCGCTCTTTAGAAGATGCAACTGGAAGATCTCATCTCTAGCAATTCTAGAGGACGCAAATGCAGCTAGATGAAACTATTGAGTGATTCCCGAGAAAAGAATTTGATTAAAGAAGAGAATACAAAAACACGAGAAAATTAACGTGATTCAATCAATATAGTTATGTTCGTAAGTAGATAGAAAATTAAAACTATGAAACCTCACATAGGCATTACATGAAAAGCAAAGAGCCCAATGTGGCATGGCTGGTATAACTTGTCGACAAATTTGATACTCATATGGAATGTTTGCTATACTGGATTAGACTTTAAAATCTTAACCGTTATCATGTATAGTGTATCAAACATCATACGTGGAGGTGAAGAGCAGATTACTGCCGGCCGGCAATTCATCCTTGGCTCTACTGCAGTCTCCAACTACGTACTCATTCAATGCACTAAAATTATCCCAAGAATAGAGCTAGCTATAAATCTTATCTGTGAAGCTGAAGAGGTGAATAACAATGTTTTGGCCCTGTCAACTTATCTGAAAAGTTAGTTTGGTTCTGCATGGCAGGTATGGGCTCTTTAGAGTGCACTCGAAGCCTCAGCCGCACTGAATAATTTAGGGGCAATGTTTGATACCCAAATGTCCTTTGACTTAGCCATAGATGCCTTGTAAAGGAATACATTTGAAACCAACTTATTTCATTTTCTGTCTGTGCCAGAATAAGGCTTCGAACGAAAACCCAAGCTGGAAATTTTTTAGTTCTCAGCTAGATACAGCAGAATTTGCTGATCATGAATTTGGTCAGGCCTAACTGTGCACTATTCTGAAAAAATTTTAGCAGCAAAAGGAAAAAATAAAGGAAGCAAGTGCGTAAAACTCATCTAGAACAATACACCACTAACGCAAATATAAATCAACTAAGAAAAACTTATCTAAATCAATGAGGATTAACACAAAAAGACTAATCAGACAAGCAAATGTGAGTCGAGATTTGAGCGAGTAGTAGTGAAGACTCGATGCCTGCAAATGGAGTGAGTTCATACAAACATTACATTTGTTTGGTATATTCTCTTAAAGAAAGAACTGTTTGGTATTTCGTTGGTCTTTTGAGTATCCAAAGCACAATTAGAGAGTTTGTTAGTAAAGGCAATTGACATGAAAGATAAATCTGTTGAAAGTTAGGAAAATGGAGCACAAGTATACATTACATGCCTATAATTTACTAACCACAATCTAATCTTCAACCATTTTTTTTTGTTTTTTCAACAAAATATTTATTAACTTCATATTTGGCCTACTTAAACCCGTACTCCGAACACAACTTTCGAAAGTTTGTGAAGGAAAGTAGTGAAGTAATGGCTGGTGGAGCAGACTTAACACACCCTCCTACAACCAAAGTCGCCATGGATCATAATTCAGTACTCAATGGAGACATTGACGCAAGAACTTTACTGGTGGCTCCAAAATCTGCTGATGGAGAATCCAATCGAAGGCCTCGTGGCAGGCCAGTTGGATCCAAGAACAAGCCCAAGCCGCCAATCGTGATCACTAGGGACAGTGCCAACGCACTAAAAGCACACGCCATGGAGGTAGCATCAGGCTGTGATGTGAATGAAAGCTTACTAAACTTTGCGCATAGGAGACAATGTGGCATATGCGTGCTTAGTGCGACAGGGTGTGTAACCAACGTCACCCTTCGCCAGCCTTCCTCCTCGGGATCAATTGTAACACTCCATGGAAGATTCGAGATTCTCTCATTGCTCGGATCAATTCTGCCACCACCGGCTCCACCAGGAGTCACAGGCCTAACAATCTACCTAACAGGGACTCAAGGGCAGGTTGTTGGGGGCAATGTGGTGGGTGCACTAGTTGCATCTGGCCCTGTGATCATAATGGCTGCAACATTTATGAATGCTACATTCAATCGATTGCCTTTCGACGAAGATGAAATGCTTTCTTCAGCAAATCAGAATCAGCAGTATCAAAATAATAGGCATCATCACCATATCAATGTTTCAGATGTATATGGGATTCCACAGAATTTGGTTATTAGTGGAACTTTGCCATCTGAGGTGTATTCGTGGGCACCAGGCCGGACTCTGTCGAAGTCTTAGATTTATATCTAGTGATGATAAAGAGCTAGCTATGCTGGAATTCTGAAGTATCATTCAGTAGCAAATATGATAAAAATTGTTTACGACTCATTTTTTCATTTATTTTACTAAAATTACATGTGAAAGGGAAGTGAAGAACAATTACTCTAACTACAATATTTTCTGGTTCAAAAGCAATGCCAAATATTTTATATTTTAGTCCTTCCTATACAAGACTCAAGAATTGTTGTGATTTGAGCAACAATAATATTGATGAAGAATATGAAATCGACAAAGAATTAAGAACGGAGATTTAATTGTCCGTTCAGTGCACTCCGCTCCCCTCACTCCACTTCACTCTGCTGTGCTTCTGCTCCAACATCGACCATTCGATCTATTTAATCCAATAAATACGTGTTCCACTTTCCAGGAGCCACATATTACAACAAAAACATTAAAAAAACAATAGATTAATCGAGAACTCAACAATCTAGAATTTGACTGCTAAATCATATTAAACAAATTGCATGATTCAAAGAATCTTTGACAATAATATAAGAAACTAAAAATTTTATTTTGACTGAATTAAAATGCGTTAGATTTTCAGCAGTTTATCGGCTACACGATAATTTCTCTGAGATAAAGGATTCTTGTTTTGAGAAACACCGTGGCAAGAATGTCACCTAGTTGATGAATAGTACTGCAATGCTCTAACTGTATTTCTCATTTCTTGATTGCTTCTCGAATAAAGCGATAATTGATTGCAATGTGGCTTTTACGATCATGGACAATTGGATTTTTACGCATGGCTTTTGTAGACTTATTGTCACAGAACAATATCTTAAAGAATTCTTTTCTGGACAGCTTGAAAGGTAGCTTTAACTGCTACAACATCGTCAACTTTAGCAGAAGATTGGGCCACCATAATTTGTTTAACTGAAGACTAACAAATCCCGTTATCCTTAAGAGAATGATTTTTACGACTGCTAAAGACCTATTCATTTATAGCAATGACTACATCCTCAGCAGCAGAGAAACTTTATAAAAATAATTTTACATCAAATTTAACATAAACGCATCACTTTTATGTTTTATAACCACAACGTGGCGTGACAACGGTGTATAAGAGTATAACTTTATGGGGTTTGATTTTAACCTCCTTAAAAGTAGATTATAATGAAAGGAAAGTCTCACAAATTTTTTGAATAATAAGTGAATAGTTGTTCTCAATGTGTGTCTAAAATTATAGTTTGACTTTGACTGAAAATCAACTGTTGCTCAAACATTGATGCAGATCCTTGGTTTAGAGTAGGCAATTTGCCTAAATGGTCCAAACCTGTATTAACATTGGAGTTCTTGTGGATTGGTCACTTTCACTCACTATACTTTACATGTTCACTGCTGCTCTCATTAATCTTACAGCAAGCAACTAGTTTTCATAGTCTTAGTCTAACACGGTCCGGCCGTTTGGTCAGATTTCTATGAGTTTTGGAAGTGAAATTGAAAACCTTTGAGAATTCTGTTAAGAAATATAGTATTGTTTTATTTTATTGTTTATTAAGGGTAGAATAGTCTTTTTAGTTTCCTTTGTTTTAGCCTATATATATTTAGGTTAACTCATCTTTTTGTATTCCCATTCATTATGCATAATTAATAAAATCCTAGCCTCCATTTTTTCTATTTCTTTTCTTTAAATTGTTTAACATGGTATCAGAGCTAATATTCATAGGACAAGGTTTAATCTCAAACACAGCTTTCGTTGATATTGTGACGATTTCAAGAAAGTCTTCTTTATGTTTCTGCAATCTAGTATATCTGTTTTTTCGGTTGATATTGTGACGATTTCGAGAAAGTTTCTTTCAGTTTCTGCAATCTGGTATTTCTTTTTCCTTTCTTTTGCGATCTGTTTTTCGTTGTTCTTTGATTATGGCTACTGAAAGAGACGATTCGCTTCAATCTGTAAGTGTGAGGTTGGATGGAAAGAATTATTCGTATTGGAGTTATGTGATGAGAAATTTTCTCAAGGGTAAAAAGATGTGGGGATACGTTACTGGAACTTCTGTGAAACCTAAGAATACTGATGAGGGTTATGTTGCTTCAATGGATGCTTGGGAAGCAAACAATGCAAAAATTATTACTTGGATTAACAATTCTGTTGAGCATTCCATAGGTAGAGAGTTGGCGAAATATGAGACAGCAAAGGAGGTTTGGGATCATCTGCAAAGGTTATTCACTCAGTCAAATTTTGCAAAGCAGTATCAATTGGAGAATGACATACGAGCTCTTCAGCAGAAGAATATGAGTATTCAGGAGTTTTATTCTGCTATGACAGATCTTTGGGATCAATTGGCTCTTACAGAATCGGACGAATTAAAGGCATGTGCACCTTATATTGCTCGTCGAGAGCAGCAACGATTGGTGCAGTTTTTAACTGCACTTCGCAATGATTTTGAAGGACTGAGGGGTTCGATTTTGCATCGTTCTCCACTTCCTTCCGTTGACTCGGTTGTTAGTGAGTTATTGGCAGAAGAAATACGTCTCAAGTCTTATTCTGAAAAGGGAATCCTTTCTACTTCTAATCCTTCTGTGTTAGCAGTGCCTTCTAAGTCACTTTCTAATAATCAGAATAAGTTTTATGGAAGGGTTGCCCCCGACGAGTGCAGTTTCTGTAAGCATAAAGGTCATTGGAGGGCTCAATGTCCTAAGTTGAGACAGCAGAATCAATCGCAGCAACAATTTCAAGCTTGGAAGTCTGGCAACCAGTCACAATCGAATGCTCATAGACCACCTCAGGGCTATAAACCACCACAGTCTAATACTGCAGCAGTAGCTTCATCAGGTCCCTTTACCGATCCTAGTACTCTGGCTGAGCAATTTCAGAAGTTTCTCTCCTTACATCCACAAGCTATGTCTGCTTCTTCTCCTTCCTTAGGTCAGTTGCCTCACGGTTCTTCAGGTATGTCACATTCTGTATGGGTCTTGGATTCTGGTGCTTCCCATCATATGTCTCCAGATTCTTCATCTTTTGCTTCTGTGTCTCCTTCGTCTTCTATTCCTGTCATGACTGCTGATGGCACTCCTATGCCTTTAGCAGGTGTTGGTTCTGTTGTCACACCTCACTTGTCTCTCCCTAATGTTTATCATATACCGAAACTCACATTAAATCTTGCTTCTGTTGGTCAGTTATGTGATTCTGGTAATTTAGTCACGTTTTCGTCTTCTTCTTGTTATGTGCAGGACCTGCAATCTCAGAAGCTGATTGGGACAGGCCGTAGGAAGGGTGGACTATATATTTTGGATGAGCTAAAAGTGCCAGTTGCTGCTTCTACTACTAGTGTTGATTTGTCTTCTTTTCGTTTGAGTCCTTCTTCCTCTAGTTTTTATTTATGGCATTCTCGTTTAGGTCATGTTTCGTCTTCTCGTTTAAGATTTTTAGCTTCCACTGGAGCGTTAGGAAATTTACAACCTTGCGATATTTCTGATTGTAGTGGATGTAAACTGGCAAAATTTTCAGCTTTACCTTTTAATCGAAGTATTTCTGTTTCTTCTTCTCCTTTTGATTTGATACATTCTGATGTATGGGGGCCTTCTCCTGTTGCCACAAAAGGAGGGTCTCGATATTATGTTTCTTTTATTGATGATCATACTCGTTATTGTTGGGTTTATTTAATGAAACATCGTTCTGAATTCTTTGAGATATACTCAGCATTTCGTGCTCTTGTCAAAACTCAACATTCTGCTGTTATCAAATGTTTTAGGTGTGATTTGGGTGGGGAATACACTTCTAATAGATTTTGTGAGCTGCTTGCCTTAGATGGAACCATTCACCAAACTTCGTGTACGGATACTCCTGAGCAAAATGGTGTTGCTGAAAGAAAACATAGGCACATTGTTGAAACTGCTCGCTCTCTCTTATTGTCTTCTTCTGTTCCTAGTGTGTTTTGGGGTGAAGCTGTTCTTACTGCTGTAGGTCTGATTAATACAATTCCATCTTCTCATATTTCAGGCTTTTCTCCTTTCGAAAAATTGTATGGGTATGCTCCTGATTATTCTTTCTTTAGAGTTTTTGGTTGTACTTGTTTCGTTCTTCGTCCTCATGTAGAACGTAGCAAGTTGTCATCTCGGTCTGCTATTTGTGTCTTTCTTGGTTATGGTGAAGGTCAAAAGGGATATCGTTGTTTTGATCCAACAACTCAGAAACTTTATGTGTCTCGTCATGTTGTTTTTCTCGAGCATATACCTTTCTTTTCTATTCCATCCACTACTCATAATTTGACTAGATCTGATTTTATTCGTATAGATCCCTTTTCTGACGATTCTGAAAGTTTGTCATCTCAGGTTCCTAGTACCTCAAATACCCATTCTCATGTTCTTACCCCGTTATCTTTACAACCAACTCGTACTGATCATTCTGCAGGTACTGACACTTTACTCTCCGGTACACTTGAAGGTCCCTCTTCTCCTACGGTCCCTCAAGCTCCGTCTGAGATTGTGGATCCACCTCTACGTCAATCCACACGCATTCGTAAGTCTACAAAGTTACCAGATTTTGCTTATTCTTGTTATTCTTCATCTTTTACTTCATTTTTAGCTTCTATTCATTGTCTCTCTGAGCCCTCTTCCTATAAAGAGGCAATTCTTGATCCTCTTTGGCAGCAAGCTATGGATGAGGAACTTTCTGCTTTGCATAAGACTGGTACTTGGGATTTGGTTCCTCTACCTCCTGGTAAGAGTGTTGTGGGTTGTCGTTGGGTGTATAAGATCAAGACTAATTCTGATGGATCAATTGAGCGATACAAAGCTAGGTTGGTTGCAAAAGGGTACTCTCAACAGTATGGTATGGATTATGAGGAAACATTTGCTCCAGTTGCAAAAATGACTACTATTCGTACTCTTATTGCAGTAGCTTCCGTTCGTCAGTGGCGTATCTCTCAACTTGATGTTAAAAATGCCTTCTTGAATGGAGATCTTCAAGAAGAAGTTTATATGGCGCCCCCTCCTGGTGTTTCACATGATTCTGGGTATGTTTGCAAGCTAAAGAAAGCGTTATATGGTCTCAAACAAGCACCTCGTGCTTGGTTTGAGAAATTTTCTGTTGTGATCTCTTCCCTTGGATTTACTTCTAGTAGTCATGATTCTGCTCTTTTTGTTAAGTACACTGATGCAGGTCGTATCATTCTATCTTTATATGTTGATGATATGATTATTACTGGTGATGATATTGATGGTATTTCAGTTTTGAAGACAGAGTTAGCTAGACAGTTTGAAATGAAGGATTTGGGTTCTCTACGGTATTTCTTGGGTATTGAGGTAGCCTGCTCGCCCAGAGGTTATCTTCTCTCTCAGTCGAAATATGTTGCAGATATTCTTGAGCGGGCTAGACTTACTGATAATAAGACGGTTGATACTCCCATTGAGGTTAACGCAAAGTATGCTTCTTCTGATGGTTTACCTTTGTCGGATCCTACTTTATATCGTACTATTGTTGGGAGTTTGGTATATCTCACTATTACTCGTCCAGATATTGCATATGCTGTTCATGTTGTTAGTCAGTTTGTTGCTTCTCCTACTACAGTTCATTGGGCAGCTGTTCTTCGTATTTTGCGGTATCTTCGGGGTACAGTCTTTCAGAGTCTTTTACTTCCATCCACCTCTTCCTTGGAGCTGCGTGCATACTCTGATGCTGATCATGGCAGTGATCCCACAGATCGCAAGTCTGTTACTGGTTTCTGTATTTTTTTGGGTGATTCTCTTATTTCTTGGAAGAGCAAGAAACAGTCTATTGTTTCTCAATCTTCAACCGAAGCAGAATATCGTGTTATGGCATCTACTACCAAAGAGATTGTTTGGCTACGTTGGTTACTTGCAGATATGAGAGTTTTTCTTTCTCATCCTACTCCTATGTATTGCGACAACCAGAGTTCTATTCAAATTGCTCACAACTCGGTTTTTCATGAACGAACTAAGCACATTGAGATCGATTGTCACCTTACTCGTCATCATCTCAAGCATGGGACAATTACTTTGCCATTTGTTTCTTCTTCTTTGCAGCTTGCAGATTTCTTTACCAAGTCGCATTCTATTTCTCGTTTTCGTTTTCTAGTTGGCAAACTCTCGATGCTTGTAGCTGCCGCATCGTGAGTTTGAGGGGAGATGTTAAGAAATATAGTATTGTTTTATTTTATTGTTTATTAAGGGTAGAATAGTCTTTTTAGTTTCTTTTGTTTTAGCCTATATATATGTAGGTTAACTCATCTTTTTGTATTCACATTCATTATGTATAATTAATAAAACCCTAGCCTCCCTTTTTTCTATTTCTTTTCTTTGAATTGTTTAACAAATTCTACACATGGGAAACGAATGTAAAAATGGTGGAACTGAACTCGGACTGGACTAGAACTAGTCTGGTTTGATCCGACTAAATTCATTTGTACTTGAGAAAAAAATAGCTAGAACTGAAAATTAAATAGACGGTTCTGGATTTTCTGAACTATGTAGTTTGATTTGGTACAATTCAGATGGTTACAAATAAAAATGCCCACCAGTTCAAACAACAGATAGCTAGGCAATTTGGCTGGTTGGCTCTCATTTGCTCCGATGTGTTCACATGGTCGAGGAAAACTTTGACATTAAACTGATTTTTCTTAATGTCATATGATGAGCTCTTGAACCTTATTCTGCCACATTACTTTTAGGGTACATATTATAAAATGCTCATTCAACTGTACTGCTATATTAATCAGAATTTCTGAGATAAATATAGAAGTAATCTCAAATTCACAAGCAAACCCAAATCTTGCTGTTAGTTTTTGCTTATAAAGAAACTATAACCAAAACTCTTGATTTTCACAAAAAATTGCTCACAACAATGGTTAAAAACCAAGAAAATACATTGATTTTCACAAATATTCCATTCTTCACGTGACTAGGAATACCTGTCCATCTAAGTTCTCCTCCAAGGGCAAGCATTATTCATTAACCATTAATTCACAAAGCTCCAACTGATATTGTGCCATTTTCAATGGGTTTAATCTTTCGCACTTGGATGAATACCGGATTTTAAGTCTCAAGAGACTGGCATGAGAAGAAGGGAGCTAAATGTAGCCAAGGGCAACTTGCCGGCTCAACTATCCAAGCGAGCAGCATTGCATTTGAGTTTTAACAATACTGGCCGGCAAGTCATCCTTGGCTGCAATCGGCTACCTCTTCCTTCATGCAAGGCTCTTTCAAGACGAAACGTTAGAAAAATTGAATAAGAGGCTCAGTACAGTTTCTGGCCTATGCAGCTCCTTATCCCTTACACACATAAAGAGAGGCTCAGATTGCATGTGATTATATGCTATTAATACTTGGAACTTTTTGAAGGGCCAATAGAACTTCAGTCCTCTCAAAGGGCAACATAAATTTTCATTTATTATTGGAAGAATCAGAAGATTTGGACACAAAGGGAAATGCACTTGTACAGTCATTAAGGGCTTGGAAGTTGGACAAATGCCCAAAATAGATATATTTTCTTATCTGGTAAGTACGACATTTTTGGTCCGCCCCATGATTTGTGCACTCATTTTATTCTCTCTCTCTCTCTCTCTCTCTAGTTTTGCTTTTTATTGCAATATTATATGCTTATTGTGAATGAAACATAGATCATATTGGATAATTTCGATACCAACTTGTTGAAGAAAATACGAGATTATATGTACAATATGAAATAAAGATCACAAGAACATAAAAACAAAGTAATTTACAGAGAATATAGATTTTATTATAATATGGAGAAATGATACAAAAATTTTGTATATTTGATTTGCTAACTTAATCTAAAATAAAATGAAAAGCCAAATATATATATATGGGACATCCAAATGCACAAAAGTCAGACTATGATGCACGGACACGGACACGGTATGTGTCGGATACGCCGACACACGATTTTAAAAAAAAATACAGACACGATACGTTGATTGAATTCTTAAAAATTCTTCATTTATATAGTATAAATTTAATTTTATACTTGTTATTAATTTTTCTTGTTGAATTTTTTTAACCATGAGTACCTATTTGTTATTTTTTAATAACTTTGAATTAACAATATATAATATTTATAATATAAAAAGAAAAATGATTATGATAGAGTGTCCAAGAAGTGTCGGTATCGACACGTGTCAGACACGGACACGGACACGGACACGGACACGCTACCCTAATTAAAGTGTTCGTGCTATAGATGTTAGAGTTATAAATGAAAAAGAATGTCAAACCACGTTAAAAACGAAAAACTAAATTGGACTTGGATAAGTCCGCCGCTCAAGCGCTAGGTGAGGGGCCATCTCGCGGCGATGTTGCTCGAGCGGTAGGTGAGTGCCAAGCCGCGGCGTTGGGGCGCAGTCTCTCGGGTTAAATTTGATTTTCTTGACTTTTTTGCTCCTCAAAAGCTTTCTTGTCTATATCTTGACATCTTCAAGTCCAACACAAATTCCCAACTCATAATTGGGCTTCCAAATAAAATTTCAACTAGGATTTGTCAAATAAACTTTGAATAGGATTCCAAAGTAGCATTCCAAAACACGATTTCTCTTAAGTCGACTTTAATTAGAACTCCAAATTATCTTAAAAAGTAGGATTCGAGTCACACCCTAATTCTAACAAATATTACTTCATTGCATTCTTATTCTCAACATTTCATTAATCAACTTATTTTGTTTGTGACTACGATTTCCGTCCAAATTATCCGTTAGGAGGGCATAAGAGACCTATATTTCTAAATAAAAAATATAAAAGTTTGATAAAATATTTGTGCCCCATTTAAGAGTTACTAAAATTCATCCTTCAAAGCAAAAACATACTCAAAATTAGCACAAACTCCAGCTAAATAACTAATAAAATCACATGCTCAATGGCACAATTAAGTGTAAAATTTATACTTATCAAACATTCCCAAACTTTTGATTTGCTAGTCCTCGAGAAAAACTAAGCTAAACTAATTTATGAATCAATAAATAAAAAGAAGTTCAACTCGGCCAAATATCATACTTTGATAGCCTCAGAATATATGCACTTTTGAGCACTTAGTTCACAAGAAATTTTTCAAACGAAGTTACAATGAAAATTTTGTATACTCATCCGAGGATAGAAGCTTTCCTCGTATGTATGATTAGCACTTCCCCCAACCTCCGGCCTATACTTAAACACGATCAAGTAAACTAGTAAAGTATCGAGATTCTTAAACAACAAACTCGAGTCCTATTAGTTCAATTTAAGCAAACTTTACTATTAAAGTTCATCCTCATTAACGTCAACTTCCAAATCCCGAGGGTTTCCTATTACAAATGAAAATTATATTGGCTCCCGTCTCTTCTCCGATCTTTCCACACTGGGTGAAGTGAACAAAATGAGATGAACTCGAAGAGAGTTACTAGTTCCTTATTTCTATCTAATTTGATTGAAGTCTTGACTCGCTCCGAAATCCTCACTGGGCAAATTTTCTTTTCACTTTTTCATTCGATTCCTGGGTAGCTATTTCACTCATTGCAGACACCAATGTGAGGCTGGATCTTCTTACCGTTTCTTGTCTACTCTTCTTGTAGGTCTAGTGCAGGGTCTTTTATTGAGACTAGTAGGGAACGAAATATTGTCATAAGATTGAACAACACCTATATGCTCAAAACGAGGTACAATCTCACATAGATAAACAACTAATCAAAAACATATATGATAATGTCATTCTAAAACTTCGACGAATAAATTATAAAAAACAAGCAATTCCTCATAGGCAAGTATTCAGTTTTAAGCAGAGTCGCCACTTCAGAAATCTTTTTGTACTATATTCTAATTTTCTAATTTTTCTTTTCGGATTTTTACTTACTACCTGAAAGAAATTAAACTAAAAATTCTCCTAAATTTGGAACCCACCTCTAAACTAAAACATCAAATTGTCGTCAATGTGTAACAAGCATAAATCAAGAGAGTTAAAAAGTTACTATACTCCCTAGAGGGAAGGTGGGCTCAGGGCTGGGGCAATCACTGACCATCAAGATTGCCGGTGAGCTCCTCGACCACGNTAAGAGACCTATATTTTTAAATAAAAAATATATAAGTTTGCCGGTGAGCTCCTCGACCACGACCACATGTCGTGTCATGGGTCGGGAGGTAGTATCATGCCAAGTGGTTAAGTAGCCAATATAGGACGAGTACTACATTTTCCCACCATTTTGTTTCAATTTTCAACATATTTCAAGTTGCAGTGACTCACTTTTGACCTGAATTTATCATTAAATCGAAATTAAATTCGAACAAATAAATATATACGGTAATCTACTTTCAGAATATGTTTGCCCTTTGAACTTTCATATTTGACTAATGGGTTCCGTTTATTGTTAGTCAAAATCAACATTTTCTAGACAAATTTTCTAAGACACTGCGTACATGACCTTCTATTGGATTTTTTATATTGTTTGTTACATTTGATATTGTTGATTCCTTAAATTTGTTAATTTGTTGAATCAATTAAAGGCACATTAGGGTGCAGTATACGGTTAATTTGTCGAATCAATTAAATTTGTTACATTTGATATTGTGATATACTAACACCTAAGCTAGTGCTCAACGCCACAAAGGTTAGATAACATTATTCTAATTTGTAGGCCATATCATCCCAAATTCCTTTTCCCATTTGTCAGGGTAACCAATATTGGATTAGACTCTTCTTCTTTTCCAATTTTCCCCTTATCCAGAATTTGACTCACTTGTCTTGGGATTTTGCAACACAGAGAATTTTTATTTGGAAGATGCCAATAAGAGTAGTGCTAGGTGTTAAACATCAGTTTATGCGACAACACGTGATAGATCCAATTAAATGAATCTCATAACAACACATTTAATTAGACTTATCATTTAATGTCACCTACATGTCACATAGACTGATGCTAGATAACATTATTCTGCCAATAAATATTACTCAAAATACATAACAGAAAGTTGCTGCTTCAAAATGTAAAAATGGCAAGGACATGATGGACGCATTATGCACAAAAGCAGCACACATTTTCTCGAGCACTCGAACTAATGTTAGTTTCACATACATGAACAGCTAGGTGCTCTTCCAGACTCTGAACATGAAGGTCGACATTATTATTCGATAAGGGCTCCCCTTGAGCCTGAGCCGCCTATCGTGTGGGAGTCTTTTAAGTAACAATCAAACTTTGTACCTTACTCGAGAGGAGATCGGAAGACCACTTGTTATTCTTTTGTTGCATCAGAATTCCATCTATTAGAGAGGGAAAAGGTAATGTTCAGTATGTATTGCCATGTCCATTAGAATTCCATCTGTTAGAGAGGGTGGTTTGACTGGCCGTGAAAAGGATCAACTAAACCGAGTTGGGAGAGGAGTTCTTTTGTTTTTGCATTTCTATTTTTTACACTCATTATTTATTCACTCGATCCAAAATTCACTTAGGTTGTCGAACTTTAATATTTTAATTTGGTCATTGAATTTTAATTTGTGAATGACATTTGCATAACAAACATTAATAGCCAGGTAGGTCCGATAGAAAAAAGACATTTATAATCATAAAGTGACGGTTTGCACCATGCTTGCTCTTTCATCTACGCATTAGACTTTTCCGTTAGTATAAATAATTAAAGTGAACATAGTGAGCTCACTCAATATAACTTAAAAAAGAAAAAATAGAAAGAAAAAAAAGTTACGTGACCATAATGAAACTTTCCCGTAAGTTCAGTGACTACCAATGTTTTGCAAGAGTAACCCAGTCACATTTTTTTTTTTAATATCGAAAGTCCTATAAGCTAGCTGCATATCTATATCTATATCTATAATCTATATCTTCTATCTATATCTATATCTATAACTATATTAAAAGAGGCTGTGACCTTTTTACTGTTTATAAGCGCGGAGCCGAGCCATGGCTCGGCCAAGCCACTTGAGCCTTTTTTTTTTATTATTACGTTTGATTCAATATTTTAGGTTACAAATATGCGTATTAATCGATTAAAATTTGTTGGAAATATTGAAGTGCGACCATAATAAATATATGGTCGACAAATTATAAATATCAAAAATAATTTTTCATTAATTGTGAAACGTAAAGTCGTGATTTTTTATGTTTCTTTTCAATATCAAGCTCATTTCAATGTCTTCTTTTCGAACTTTATTTCTCCTACAACGTTTGATTTGATATTTCGCGATATGAATATCCATTTGGATCGATTTAAATTTTTATAAAAAAACTTACAATGTGATAACAATAAATATATTATCGATTAAGTTTAAATATAAAAATTATCTTAAATTATTAAACGTAAAATCATATTCGTTAATTTTTCTTTTCTACCCACCATCAACTTTCATACTCACAACAATTTCTCTCAATCTCATTTTTCTTCAATTTTTATCTTAAATTAAGTCGATTTTTTATATTATACGTTTGATTCAATATTTTAAGTTACAAATTTAAGTTTTAAGCGATTTAAAATTTGTCAGAAATCTTGAAGTACGGCCATGATAAATATATAGTCGATAAATTTTAATTATCAAAAATAATTTTACATTAATTGTGAAACGTAAAGTTGTGATTTTTTATGTTTATTTTCAATCTCAACCTCATTCCAATATCCTTTTTTCGAACTTTATTTTTCCTACAACGTTTGATTCGATATTTCACGATATGAATATCCATTTGGTTCGATTTTTTTGAAAAAACTTAAAATATGATAATAATAAATATATATTCGATTAAGTTTAAATATACAAATTATCTTAAACGTAAAATCATGATCGTTAATTTTTCTTTTCTACCCACCCTAAACCCTTATATTTACACTAATTTCTCTCAATTTCATTTTTTTTTTCAGTTTTTATCTTAAATTATTAAACGTAAAATCATAATCATTAATTTTTCTTTTCTACCCACCCTTAACCCCCACCCTCACACCAATTTCTCTCAATTTCATTTTTCTTCAATTTTTACGGTTAAAATGGGTAAATTTACGGCGTCAAAATGAATATTGAAGGAACTCAATGAGTTATTATTATTTTATGGTGGATTTTGTGTTTAGATTTATTACATTTGTCCACCCGGAGTCTGTGAAGCTCAGGTACAAATCTCAAAATTAAATTTTTCTACATACCTTTTTTTTATTTCCCCCCTAAATGTACTATTAATTACTTTTAATAAACATTCCAACAGGAACATATGGAGAACAACTCTAAAATTCAGACAACAACTACACATGAACACATCTTATATATAAAAACCAATGTTTTAAAAATCAACTCGTAAAAGAGTAAATGTCAATGGTCAAAATATCGAACAGGGATCCACCTTTTTTTTTTTAAAATAATTTTACAAAAAATCATCAAATGAAAGCAAATTTTCTGAAATCACAAAAAGTCAAAAACTATAACAGGAACTCATCAATACAATTAATATAAATAATTAAATACAATTGACAAATCAGCGTCTCGTTCAATCCAATTACGTAATCTAAAATAAGTCCATAATTTTAAGTAATTAACTATGTTAGTTTGAAAACTTAAATGATTAAAATTTAAAAGTTTCACATCGGTTGTTCTCCAATAGAAAAATGTTATGTTATAATTGAATTCAAAATTTTAATATTATTAATTACACTGCATCACCCACTACACGTGCAAAGCACGTGCCATCACTAGTTTTATTAAAAATGAACACAACAAAATGCAGAGTTAAATTTTTAACAAAAATAAACTTATCTTGTCCGAAGACGAGTGTGAAGTAACAACTTAGGAAGTTATACTTTATGTATCCTAGTCATACTCCTCGTCACAATATACCGAGTATAGTATCTCTTTAACTCATCATATGATTCAGATGTCGTAAATATATTATTGTACCCTGGAGGGTATTCATTCTTGAATGGGAATGTCCCCCTTCTCCCAATTGTTCTGTGTTGCCACCAGGTAAAGGAAAAAGCTTAGTAGATGGAGACGTACATCGATGAAGACTTTTTCATACCCTCAGACCTTATAATTAGAGTTACCTTACTGAAGTTGACATATTTCTCCGGTCCATTAGTTTTCTATTATCCCCTTTTAGTTGTTTTTCTTACCTTATTGTGCACAAAGACTTGCTTATATTTAAGACATAATCATTCATCGTTGTAATACAAATTGTTTTGAATATAAAGATATTATGTATTGAGAGTTTTTCTCGAATTTTCGGTATTCTTCGAAATTAATGAACTTTTGATTCCCAAATCCTTAGTATTCTAACAAATTAATGAGAGATTTGTAGTGTCATTCTTCATTTCTACACTTCCGCCTACATGAATATGTGAGTGCAAAAATGAATAGTGGAAAATTGACAATATGTTAGATCAGCTACATGGGGGAGAAATCATGATCAGATGGTGCTTCGAAAGGTTATAAAATGAAAGTGAAGTGTTCTCAATTGTTTGTCAAATACTTGATATTCTATATGAATCAAAATTCTCAGTATTATGCATGATTACGAGTATTTAAACTAGAAGGTTGCTCATGAAATTTAAGTTTCACGTTTCCGTAAGTGCGAAAGAACATCATTACACTTGGGAGAAAGAGAAATAGGAATCAACCATTTGAACTTGCATAAGGTATCTAATGGCTACTGAGATTTAGATAAAACATAAATTATCAATTCTAGTTTAATAAAAAATATATATATAACAAAAAAAAAGAAATAGCACTCAAAAATACTCCAAACAAATGATCAATTCTCATTTATTTATATGTTTAGATTGGATGATGGATACTTTAGGTACCCTACAATCCGTTGTATACCAAAATTCACTCTCAGCTTCTTTCAGCCATTAGAAATCGTAATAACGATCCTATAGATAAAGAAGAATGCCACCCAAAAAGTTTATTAATCTATGCACTTGATTTGGGGTGCAAAATGTTCGAATAAAATTTGCTCAAACTCTCTATTGCAAGGTTAATAAAACTTATTATGTCGTTCTTGAACTTGCAACGAGCATCTACTCAATGACAATTTCTGATAGGCTTCCTCTCAATGTACATTCATACTGTGCGTTCGAGGTACAGCATTCCTTCCTGAAGCTGTCGCAACATCCACCTATATGGCTATTATCCAACACAGAACAAGAGTCGATTGTTAAATGCACGTGTTTATCGCCTTCAGCAACATGCTTTTTACATCCCAAATGAGCCTCCTCGTTTTGTTCTGTATGTGCACAGCATTTTCTCTCTGCGACGCCTATTTTTTTGTCACAAAACTCATCTTTATTGGGATTCACACAATGGTTTTCCAGGCAATGGTTTCCAGGATTCTTGTTATCATCAGATTCCATTGATTGTGAAGTACTCTTACATGTTGGGGAACTATGGTCGTCATGGTCACAGTGTGTGTCGTGTAGCCCTTCGACAGATATGCAA
Source organism: Fraxinus ornus (assembly GCA_903798235.1). Taxonomy (NCBI): domain Eukaryota; kingdom Viridiplantae; phylum Streptophyta; class Magnoliopsida; order Lamiales; family Oleaceae; genus Fraxinus; species Fraxinus ornus. The sequence goes on along the minus strand of CAIGRF010225335.1, from coordinate 52,358 downwards.
ACGTCGATCCTCGGAGTTGAGTTTCCACATTTACTTTCCTCGCTGCAACTTAAATGTGCTGAATGATTGTGAGCACTCTGTGGTTCCAAATGCTGAACGACTTTATGATCACAACACTGATGCTCCATATCTCCTTCCTTGTTGAGTAGATTACTCTGTTTAGAGCAACCATGCTTTTCAGCAGAGTTTGAGCATTTCCTGCTTTCACACTTCTTGGAAGAGCATGTTTGAGCCTCACACTTCGTTTTTGATTCAATTTCAGAACAAGAAGGCTTATGATTATGAGAAGAACAGTCACTTGTAGTCTTGCATTTATGTTTGTGGACATGTGTCTGGTGACATTTTTTCCCGTGTCTCGTCTTTCCTAGTAGAAGCATACTATTGAAGATAACTAACAGGCACGTCCCAACGTCCGTAAGAACTGCAGCCCAAACTAATGGATGACCAGCAAGGGCCAATCCTAATATTGCAGCCTTGGTTGTAATTGCTATTATGACATTCTCAATGACTTTTCTTAGGACTTTCCGGGCAATACGTGCAGCTTTTGGTATCCTCATAATGTCGTTGGACATGAGAACTACGTGTCCCGTTTCTGTTGCAAGCGCAGAGCCTGAAACACCCATTGAGATACCTATATTCGCAGTAGCTAATGCAGGAGCATCATTCACACCATCACCAATCATGGCTGTTGGACCTTCCTTCTGGAGTTCTCTAATAATTCTTGCCTTGTCTTCTGGTAGTAGTTCTGCATGAACAACTTCTAAAGCACCCCCTAACTGCAGAAAAATGTACTTAACTATTTCATCTTGTTCAACAACATGAATGCCTAATTACTGTACTACTCATGCTTTGTTTATATACTTCAGGTGCACTGAAATAAATAAATAAAGAATTAAAAATTTTCATAAACTAAATCGAAGCACATTTTTTGAGTGCATCAGGTAAGAAGCTAAGTATCCATTTGAGCCCCATTTTTTTCTCATGAATGTATTTTGGATTAGTAGATTGATGGAGAATGTGTGACTAAAAAATAAGAAAGAGTTTTGAGTTTGCGTGTAATATTATTTTGTTGAAAAATGTGTAAAAAAGAAGACAGAGAAAAATGTATTTTAAAAATAACGGAGATCAAACAAGGGCTAAAAATAACCAAAATCTGTTTACAAACAATCTTATTTTATGTGTTGATGTGCTCTTTAATACTAGTCATCCTGTGCTTCAAAAGCACTAAAATAAATCTCAGTTACATTTTCTTTAGACAAGCTTCGAAGATTTTAGCCAGATATCTTCTCTGTTAGGTCTCATTATAACGGTGATATGGAAGAAGCAGGCTACTCTGTCTATACTAATTCTTGCGTGCAGGCATACGTTGATCTAATGATGCAAGTCTGCCAATATCACAATAGAGTAGAAACAAATGTTTACCAAACAACAATCTTTTTTGGATGCTATAGCAAATAAGAATACATAGAACTAGATCATGTAAAAAGGAGGCATTACCTGATCTTGTGCATGCTTGGCAGCTTCATAGGAATCTCCAGTGAGCATAACAGTTTTAATGCCCATCAAATTAAGCTCTTTTAAGGCTTCATTAGATCCTATTCTACATACATCAGAGAGGCTGAAGATGCCAGCAGGAGACGATCCCAAGAAAATGTAACCTACGGACTTTCCTTCTAGATTATGACCATCTAATGTTGGAACTGGATGTCAAAAATTAATGAAAATTAGTGTTAAACAAGCAAAAAGTTTACTTCTCATCTGTCCTATTTAAGATTCGACTGGTATTACTTTTATTTGCGGCATTGTATATTATTAGTCTTAGAGTGAAGTTTGAGGATACAGAGGTCGACTTCACCTGTGGTGCACCCTGCTCTTGAAGATATTTTCCAATTGCCAATATAGATTTCATTATCTTCAATTTTTCCACAGATTCCTTCACCAGGAAAGTTTTCAAATTTAAGAACTTCTTCAGGCTTCGGCTCAACAGAACGTTCTCTTGCAAAGTCAATCAGAGCAGTTGCCATTGGATGGCTTGATTTGCTCTCAATGCTTGAAACCCTGGCAATATTCATGGTAGATGTTCAAATTTTCTTTAGGAAGCATCTTGTGTACTCGAGGGAAAACAAATATACGAATGTGCTCCAAGTGAAATTCATATTCTCTTTTAGCATTCGCCAATTATCTATAATATATTAAATATCACATAAACAAGAGAGAATCATATGTTGGACGATTTTAACCCTACTACAATTCAATTATTTTAATAATACCTAACTTTTTATTTTTGAATATGTAATAAATACTACAAAATTCTTATAATGCATGAATTTCGTGTTATTAATTTTCAATTAATTAACATTCACATTAATCTAGACTCAATAAATCTCGACTTGATGAATCTTGATCTACAAGAATCTAGAGTTGTTATAGATGAATTTATTTCTATTCATGTATCTATGAATTTTAATGGGTGGTTAAATTCATGTTTTAGAAATTAATTTGTATGTATCAAATGTAGTCTAAAAATGTTGCTCACTTGTAGTATTTTATCATGACAAAAAATTTGAATCATAGAAGTTGAGTTTCGAGAATACAATTTTCTTCTCTTAATTTTTTTTCCTAAATCTTATTATTATTTTTTTAGTTCGTGCTCATTAAATCCTCCTAACAAATTGATATCAAATATTATTTTGACAGTACTTATCAAGTATTTTAAAATAACGTGTAATGCACGTTTAATTCTGACTAATCATTGAAAGTGTAGGATAATTAATACCAGTAAAGAAGCGTGTTCAAGCTAACATCGTCCAAGAGAGATTTAAAATCTGCCACAACAAATTCTCCCCTTGTTATTGTCCCGGTTTTGTCAAAAGCCATAATCTTTATTGAAGCAAGAGCTTCAAGATATTCCTCTCCTTTAAACAGAAGACCTAGTGTTGCCGCTTTCGATAGTGCACACAACATGGCAACAGGTGTAGAGAGAACAAGAGCACATGGACAACCACTAACCAAAACAACGAGAGCCAAGTGGTACCATTCTCTCTTGTTGTGAACTTTGAATACAGCAGGAACTAATGCCAAAGTTGCAGAAATCACCACTATCACTGCAGAAATTGCCAAGTTTCAGTTGATTCACTCATTAAAATGTTGCGGTTCTTTTCATTGTTTTGTTTTTGGCAGGTCATAGCACATTAAAATTGGTAAATTTAAATCCTTAACCTGGTGTGTAGTACTTGGCACACTTGTCTATAAATCTTTGCGTCTTCGATTTGTTGTTTTGAGCCTCTTCCACGAGCTTCGCCATTCTAGCTACCACGCAATCTTCAGCAACGGCGGTAGTTTTGACACTAATGTAGCCTAATAATGTGCAAATTAAGAAGATCAACAGGTAATCATCATTCAACAATAGAACAAGTGTAAGTTCAAAAAAGTACCATTCAGATTGATCGTGCTAGCCCAAACAACCGAATCTTTTAGCTTAGATACCGGAAATGATTCTCCGGTCAGAATTTTCTCGTCTACTTCACAGTTTCCTTCTACGACGACTCCGTCAATGGGGATAATTTCACCAGCCTTAACAGCAAGAATGGTGTTCAACTTGACTTCATCAGCATTGATTTCTTCTCCCGAATCCGCAAGGACAGCTCTTTGAGGTACCACATTGACCAATGATGACATGACAGCAGTCGCCTACATAGTTGAAGAAAAATATTCTCATTAAAACACATAAATACATTCTATCCAAATTGCCAAGTT
>CAIGRF010225335.1:34221-44428 GCA_903798235.1 Fraxinus ornus | reverse complement strand
TTGTATGTGATAATTTCATAATATTGTATTAGATTCACATAAAATTTATCTCAAATGAAAGTTTTCAAAAATCTTTTGAATTCTAAAAAAGTTTATAAAATTCTACAGCAGATTTCCACTAATTCTATACAAATCTCTAAAAAATTCATAATACAATCACTTAAAAAAAGTCAATCAAAATTTTTAAAACTCCCGATTGATCACACCTCCAAAAAATCTGATTTTAATCATTATTAAACGGAGGCTATGTCAAGCGATTTGACACTGCTGCAGAATTTATTATGAAGAATCGTATAGCACCAACATAGTGGAACAAATAATAATCAAACATCACTAATAAACTTTGCATCAGCCGCATTGCCTTTGCCCTTTTCCCTGTCCTGGCCGGCCCCGCTATTACTCACATGAACACCAATCTCTCACCTCCTATAATAATATTATAAAAAAGCCAACCTAATTTCTGTACTGTGCACGAATTGGAACCCATCAAATTTTCCTCTTTTTTTCTTATCTTATGTTTTTATTATTATTATTATTTTTTTAGGGCCGTATCCACTTAAACTTCTCTTCCTGGATGGAGCAGTACTCAACTAAACTTTGGCAATACACTATGCATGAACCCTTAAAAATCTATTAAAAAAAATAATAATAAATAAAATTATTCACATACAGAAAGTGTAGAAATTTTGGTTATTAATGAATTACCTATCTGCAACTGAGATATCAAGAGCGTATCATGGACGACAATAACTGTTTTAGTCGGAACATTGATTGAAAAATCTTTCACTCCGTCCATTGATTTCAAAATCTTCTCTATCATAGGAACTTCAGATGAACAGCATAGGCCCAACACGTCAAAATAAGATTTCTGAAACTTTTTAGCCATACTACTGCCTTCCATGAAACTCTACTTTTCTTGGCCTCCTGTATACACAATCACAAAAACTTTAAATATATATTCATACATATATAATCATACTATCTTTATTGTGGGGGTGGGGGTACCTTGTGAGAGTTCTACAGGCTCTAGTTTGAGGTGAGAAGAAGAGGCTTGAATTTATAACAATGCATGCAAATGATATGACATAACTAATAACAGATCAACTGATCAAGTAGAATAACAAGAGGAGCATTAACTGAACGAATGTAAGAAATTCCCTGGGAATGAGTATTTAATTTATATTGTCCAAGAATAATTCTCTGAGGCTCAGACCTGAGGATGAGGCATATATATATAGCTAGGAATGAGAAACGTAAAGAATAAATTATGTTGGAGTCCACGTGTAAAATGCACTCTGCGAGATTTGTACAAAAGATTTCAGGGAACCCTCGTTTATTGGTTTTGGAATTCAAAAAGAACCAAATTATTACAACACTTATCTTAAAGTAACATTATTTCCAAACTTAATTACAATTTCCAACAATTATTTAGGTACATTTCTCTTCATTAAAGAAGTTTTGGATGTCTGAATATATAATTGTAATCTAGTAAAAGCATTTTCAATGCATTTATTGATTGCAATCTAGGTGGCATCTAAATAGGCTTACGATCTACATGGCATTACTATTAGAATATACGACCTAGTTCAAATTTCAGAGAGAAAAATATAAGAAGCAAGAGAGTGTAAAAGAGATAAATTAAATTTGGGCTAAATATAGTCCTAACATTGCCTCGAAGAAAGTTTCTTAAATGAGATAAACATGACATTACATCCGTAGATGAAGGGTCTAGTAGTCGTTACAAACACGGGGAAAATAATTGAACTACGATGCTAATTTTCGTGAATTTTCAATGGGACCAGTTACAACAAACTTTACCCATAAAAAGATGGTGACGGATACCATGGGAACTAAAATGTATGTTACTTTTCTTATTCAAGAACAATGTGCTCCTAAGGTACATTTCCCAGTCGATATGAAAATAAATTTAGAGTACTGATAGAAGTCAATGATAATCACCACTAATAATGTCATTGGTAATTTAGAGTACATTTTATCTTTCTTTATGATTATCGATGTTCAAACTATTTATGTCCTACCTATGTATATTTAAATCCTAAAGAAACTCAATCTACTTATTGTCGAAAAACTACCACTATAAGCCTCTGCTTGGGAAACAATATTAGAAACTGAAAAGTTACTTCTACTACCTGTTATGATGTTGTGGTGCGGGACACCCAATTTCAGCCAAAGTAGAAATGAGAAATTGAGGAAAAATTACGGGCAAACCATAGAAGGCTTTCACTATAGCAAAAGGATTACAACACCACTTTCTAAATACAAGGAGATAACAACAATTAATCTCTCTTGTAATAGGAGAAAACAAGTAGGAAATACTTAGCAGAAAAAAATAATTTCTCTCTATAATTTTATCCCTCTATTCACAATTATTTCTCTCTAAAATGGCTTCTATGTTTCTTCATCCCATCCTCCTATTTATAAGGAAATATCACCGTCTTACTCATAAAAATCCAATCCAAATTGTCAACAAAATCTGTTGGAAAGTTTCTACTGGAGAATGGCTGGAGAAGAGAAATTCAATTTGCAAACATCTTTGCATTAAATGAGTTTCTTAGTCATGAAGAAAATGACTTTATCTAACATTTCTGCCACTTAAAGTCATTTTTGTTGTAACCCCTTCTAACCTTCTTACACTTTCCATCTCCATGCTGCTTACGTATCCGCTAGGCCAATAGAGTATCGACACCAAATAAATTTATCGTTGTTGATTGACTTTGTTAACATATCAGCTAAGTTGTCTTTAGTATGGGTTTTTTGTATATCCACACTTCCATCTTCTACCTTCTCACGAACAAAGTGATATTGAACTCGTATGTGTTTTGTCTTCGAATGAAATGCTGGATTCTTTGCCAGATGCAAAGCGCTCTGACTATCACAAAATAGAGCAATCTTCTCTTGTCTGTGTTCAAGCTCCTCCAGTAGCATTTGCAACCACATTGCCTCTTTGCTAACTTGTGTAGCTATGAGATATTTTGCCTCCATTGTAGAAGTAACCACTATAGACTGCAATTTTGAAACCCAGCTTATAGCTCCTCCAGCAAGAGTAAACACATAACCTGAGGTGGACTTGCTCTTCTTAAGATCACCTGCATAATCTGAATCTACATAGCCTCTGACGGTAAAGTCCGATCCTCCATAACATAGTGCAACATTTGAGGTACCTTGACATATCTCAAGATCCTCTTTACAGCACTCCAATGCTCTTTACCAGGATTCACCATGTATCGACTAACCACTCCCATTGCTTGTGCAATGTCTGATCTTGTACAAAACATATCGAATATTAAGCTACCCACTGCTGATGCGTACGATACTCAAGACATTTCCGTCCTCTCTACTTCATTGCTAGGACTCATACTTCAGGATAACTTAAAATTACAATCTTGCATGTTGAAGCGTCACAATATTTTCTTCAAGTAGTTCTTCTGAGAAAGCCAAATCTTCCTTTTATTTATGTCTCGGTAAATTCGCATCCCTAGAATCTTGTTTGCTGGTCCTAAGTCCTTCATTTCAAATTTCCTAGCCAACTGTGCCTTTAAGTCTGTAATACGATCTTTGTTGGGAGCCTGCTATTAACATGTCGTCAACATACAATAACATAATAATGAAATTACCATCACCAAATCTCTTGTAGTAAACACAAGGATCTGAACTATGTCTGTTGTATCCAAGACTCATGATGAAGGAATCAAATCTCTTATACCAACATCTTGACGCCTGTTTGAGACCTTATAGAGATTTTTTCAACCTGCAAACCAAGTTATCTTTTCCTTTTTCTTCAAAACCTTCTGGTTGGAGTATATAAATCTTTTCTTCAAGTTCTCCATGAAGAAATGCTTTTTTCACGTCCAACTGCTCTAAGTACAAGTCAAATGTAGCACACATCGCCAGGACTGCTCAAATTGTTGTGAGTCGAACAGCATGAGAGAATATTTCGTTGAAGTCTATGCCTTCTTTCTGAGCAAATCCTTTCACCACCAATCTAGCACGATACCGCTCCACTTGGTCATTGCCATCTCGTTTGATCTTGTAAACTTATTTGTTCCCGATGACCTTCCTTCCTTGTGGTAGTGGAACAAGATCCCATGTTTTGTTTTTATAGAGAGCTTCAATTTCTTCTTGCATTGTTACCATCCACATAGAAGCTTCTTGGCTTTTTGTAGCCTCATGGAAAGTTGACGGCTTTCCATCCTCTGTTAGTAGATAGTATGCGACATTTCCCTCCATGATGTACTCTGAGTGCCAAGCTGGTTCTTTTCTCTCCTGAGTTGATCGTCGAACTTGTGGAGTTGCAAACACAGCTTTTTCCCGTTCTTCGTGCTCTGATGCTGCTTAAGAAGAATCTGGAACAATACTTGAACTGTAGTAGTTTCTGGTTTTTCTTTTGAAGTGCTATCATTTTCTTTTTCTTGTACCTTATCTTCTACAAATACAATATCCCTACTGATTAGTACCTTGCGGGTAGTGGGATCCCACAAGCAATATCCCTTGACTCCATCAGCATACCCTAAGAAAATACATTTCCTGGATTTTGGATCCAGTTTTGATGTTTCTTGGGCGTTGTACATAACATAAACATGGCTTCTGAATGTATGTAAGTGAGGATAATTAGCTGTTTACAGTCCACATCTCCATTGGCGTTTTCAAATCAATTGCGGTTGATGGTGATTGATTGATCACATAACAGGCGGTCTTGACTGCTTCTGCCCAAAATGACTTGGCCATCTCCGCAGTTCTAAACATTGTTCTTGTCCGTTCTGACAAGGTTCTATTCATCAGCTCTGCTACTCCATTTTGTTGTAGAGTGTATGCCACCGCGAGCTGCATTTTGATACCTTCTTGTTGACAGAAGCTATCAAATTCAACACCAGTATATTCTCATCCATTGTCTGTCTTAAACACTTGATCTTCTTTTCAAATTCAAGCTCAACCCGCGCTTCGAATAATTTAAAACCTGGAAATACATCTGCCTTATTTTTTATTGGATACACCCAACATCTCCTTGAATAATCGTCAATAAAAGACACAAAATATTTTGCTCCTCCTAGGGACAAAACTGGTGCTTGCCAAACATCTGAATGGATTAGTTCTTAGATAGCTTTACTTCTAGCAGATGAATTGCTGAATTTCAATATGTGGTGCTTTCTAGTAACATAGTGCTCACAAAAGGGTAATGAAATATTTTTGAGCCATAGAAGAAGCTTTTGTTCAGCAAGAATCTTCAAACCTCATTCCGACATGTGGCCAAGCTTACGGTACTACATCATTGTTAATTCTTCTGCCGAACTTGCCAATTCAGTAGATGCTTCTCCTTCTTGTTGTGATTCTCCTTTAAGCATGTACAAGCGCGTCTTTAACTATTTTCATGATCCTATCTTGAATATGAGTTTTACACCCACATTATCTAATTGTCCCAAAGATAATAGATTTTTTCTTCAGGCCTTTCACATGTCGTACCTCCTTGATAGTGCGAACTGTACCATCATACATTTTCAATTTGATGGTACCAATACCAACGATCGCATGGTAGTACGGTTGGCCTGCTTCCGTTTTAGCTTTTAACGCATTGATCCACTTGGTTTTTGACCTCGACCCCAACATGAAACTTGTTTCTTTTCCCGTGTAGATCATGATGTCATCCATCGTTGCTTGCACAAGTAATCTCATTGCTTGATTTACTCGTTTTTCCCTCGATTCTGTAATCGATCCTCCTTCGATAATCAACGGGTCTCATCCTGAGCTCGACTTCGTCGGGCTCAACTCCTGGATCATATCACATTTGGTAACCTATGTTTCACTAATGTTTATAAACACTTAAGTCACATTTTATCAACATATTTTGAAAGATTCAAAAGTACTATCAACTTACTCACCACTCATTAATAGCTATTTATAAATTAAAGTGTTTATAAATATTTCCTAAACATACCTTAGATTAACACGTATATGATATATATAGTTTGTATACATACAAATGAATGAATACTTGACATAGTCTAATGCATACTCTCTAGTATCCCAAAAATTAGTTTTCTTATTGTATAAAAGATATATATGTATACCAATGTACAATTCTTTCAATTATGTAAAAATATTCTCGGTCGAACCCGTCGCACCGGACTTTCCTTATGCGGTTTATCTCTCCCGTGTGATTTGCAAGCTACTGTATATGTAGTGAGGTTTACCCAGTGCGCACTCAGAGGTAGCGGCTTCAGGTTCCTACATTAACAAAAAAATAAATAAATTATGTAGAAATATTCTAGTTAATTTCCATTTCACAAATTTTTAGGTAGAATCACATTTGGTAGAAATAGAAACTTGTCTCTTTTATACCTGTCTTTATTCTATCTAGGACTTCATCAACATAATACTTTTGAGATAAAGTTATTTCCCCAAGTGTCACACTCATGTCAAGAAATTTGTTATTTGAAATAACCTTCTTATTAGCCTCTTATGAGCATGTCAAACACATCCCTAATTCATAATAAATTTGTCTAAAGATTGTTGTCGAAAAATAAGAAGAATAATGAAATAAAATAAAACCCTGGAGATTAAAAAAATTAGTTCTTAATGGAATGAAGGTATATACATAGAAAATCCCCTAAAACAAAGTTTAACCTATGCACTAGCGCTAACAAAATAATGAGCATCTATATCCTAGCTAATATAATTGAATGTTAGAATTCTCAGAAAAGTAATAGATATATACTTTTTTATAGAGAGAAGAAAAACATCAATCATTTAGAATTGATTCGGAGAGCTTGAATGAAGAAGGAGATGATTTATTAATAATAGAACTATATGTGTCTCTTACGAATTGGCTTAGATCGAACCTGACTCAGTGGTCTATGACCTTTCATCGTGACAAGACATCACGCTAGAATGTTCAAATCCAATCACATCGTCCAGTGTAATTGTAAAATCACACCCTTTTGACATCCATGTCCACTGAACACTCGTGTAATCACATCCATCTAGCAACTCTATAGGACATTGACATGCCATATACACAATCGGACATGTCTGCCTGTCATTACCATGTCAATCTACGCTAATTCAATTCTTAATATAGAGCATTTTTTCTTCCATCAGTTTTACTATTTTTAGTAGGCATAGTTTATAAGAGATTAGATATGTCAATGAACCGAGTCGAGTTGAATCGAGCCCGAGCAAAAAAAAAAAAAAAAAACTCTAGCTTGGCTTGAGTTTTTTTGGGGTCGAGCTTTTTTGGGTTTGAGTCAAGCCAGCAAAACCCGGCCACAAAAATGAGATTCGGCTCGAGCCTTAACGGGTCGAGCCGGCTCGAGTTTTTTGTTTGTTTGTTTGTTTGTTTGTTTTTGTTTTTTAATACAAAGGCAGCTAGCAGCTAGGCAGCTCTTTCAATTTTATTTATTATTATTATTTTTTTTTATGGACAAGCTCGTTCGAGCCACGGGCTCGAGCCGTCGCCCCAAAATGGGGTTCGCACGAGTCTCGGCTCGGTATAGTCGAGCCCGAGACGGGCTTGGCTCAGACTTTTTTCGGCCCGAGTTCGAACCGTCGAGCTTTTTTGCCATCCCTACAAGAGATAGAAAAATTAGTGATTGTTAGTTTTTTTAGGCACTGTTTGGGTGGTTTAAAATCATGGATTTAGCCATTTATTAAATTCTCTTCCTATTTTAAAATCTATAAATAATTATTTTTAAGCCACGTCTTTTGTTCAAAAATGACTTGTAAATAATAATACAAGGACTATGCTAGAGGTACTACATTATTTACTATAAAGATGACTTAATCGCAAAGTGACGCCCCGTATTGGAGGGGCGCCGGGCGCCACTTTGCGATTAAGTCATCTATGTAGTAAAGGATTTTGTACATATAGAATTTTCCATAATACAATAGCTAAAGAATTTTTTTTATAAGCAAAAATCACTTTATAACTAAAAATATACTTATAAGAAAAATTATTTTTTGTGTAAAAGTAGTTTATAAAGTAAAAATACTACTAATAAGACAAAAGTTACATATAAATAAAAGTTCACTTATGTGTAAAAATTATTTAAAAGTACAAAATTAACTTGTAACTGAAATTCACTTTTAAATAAAAATTAATTAGAACTTAATTATAGGTAATTCTTTTTCACTTTTTAAGTTAATAATTAACTTATATGTAAAAATTTACTTATACGTAAAATATCACTTATGACTTATGAGTAAAAATATTCATACAAGTTAAAACATTTCATTAATATAATTTTATTTTTTTTAAAAAAATTAGAATAGTTGCATAATAAATTTTCAAGAATATGTTGGAACTGTTTTAAAAATCGGTACTAAAAATTATTCAAAACTAGATCCCTTATAAATGCTCAATATCGATATTTTTAAAAATCTTATAATTGAGAGCCTAAAACTCACAGGCCCTTACAGTTGGGGAATCAATTGCTGTGAAATTTGCATAAAATTTGCTAATGTTGAGTCAGCAAAATAGTTGTGCTGGCCTTCACTAAAATACAAGCTATTCTTTAAATTTTGAGTAATAAAAGTAGGGAAATAGTTCTGTTAGGTTGCCTCTATTTTCCCAAATTTCTGTTTTTTTTTTTCCTCAAAATATCTTGCTAGTTTCGTTCAATTTTAAAAGAATGGGAACACACGGTTTTGTGAGTTTTTTCACAAGGGAAAGGAACATTTCAGGTGTGTGTTTGCCTGTGATTAGTCTCCAATTTAATCAAAATACTAGTGAAATTTGATTAATTTAAGTAGCAAGTTGTTAGAATTTTTTTTTTTTTTACTTAGCCCATGTTTGATTCCTATTATTGCAAAATTCATTTTCAACCACATAATCTCACAATAAATTTTTTTATATGTAACCTCAAATAATTTTCCTTCTTTTTAATCAGCATTCTTTAAAAATTAACTACTATCAAACTCATTTTGATGAAATAATGGGCATCAAGCACAGACTTAGTAATTGTAATTATTTTATTAAGCTATTTTCTTCTAGCTATAAGTCATGAAACTTAACAAAACCCAGAGTCTTCAATGACATTTTGTCACAAGTTGATTTGTAAGGGCAACAATATTTCTTGTTTTAGTTGTGGAACTTTGTTGTGCTTAATTTGTCTTACTAATCAGAATAACATATTAATATATGGTTATTGATTTTATTTTTAACTCACGTATAATTTAACTCTTAACGTGTCATGCAAGATAGTTGTTTGTTTGAAAAAATTTATTGCTCGTTTGATCAAAATTAGACAAATCAAATCGTTTGTTCGATCTTGTTAAGTTTTGATCAAGAATTATAGTTTCATCTTAAACCTTGTTACAAAGAATAGTACAATTTCATATGAGTTGATTGTTAATTTAATTTTTACCCATGTGTAATTTATTCTCTAACAAATTCAATTCTCCAACTTTTTTTTCTAGAAGATGAGAAGACTTGTGAGATATATATTTTTTAGGTATGGAATCTTCAAAGTACTTATTTGAGCGCCTTTGGCCAACCTAAAATGATAAAGTTACTTTCAAATTACTTTTTGTGCCTAATTGTGTTTAAACATCTTATTTTCTTACTTCTCTACTCAAAAGGTGACTTATTTCTAACTTGCACTCAAAATTATTTATTCTAAAATTTACTTATTTACATATACCTTTTTAAGCTTAAACATGATATTAGTCTAAAATCTTAAGCTACTTGTCCAAAATTAAATTCATGTTTTCATCAAATATTTCATATTTGGAGCTTTTACAAAGAAATGAGTGACACTAAAATATAAGAATAGAATATTGGTGCAATACAGTAGTATTGCATTATCAAACTATTTATTGAAAAGTTTAAATAAATTAATTAAAGATTTATTACATGTTTTTATAACTTCAACAGTCCAAGAGTGTCAAGATGTCAATCTTGAGCTCAACTTTTTACTAATGAAGTATTTCGCTTGGCATATTAGCACAAAACGTCCATACGTTTGACAGTTAGTGTGAAAAACGTCCCAACGTTTCATTTTTTTGCATTTTCGCCCCTATTTCAACGTTTCAGTGTGGAAAACATCATTTTCACTATTTTTCAGTGTAAAATGACCAAAATACCCTCGATTTTAAATAAAACAAATAAAATAAAAATAAAAATAAAAAATAAATTTTAATTATATTCCCAAACTTTTTAAAAAGTGCAAGTGAGTCCAAAAGTCTTATTAAAATG